>JANUFV010136108.1:0-22605 GCA_024757865.1 Epizoanthus scotinus | reverse complement strand
ATTATTAATACTAATATATTTCGATAGTAAGGTCAGTATAAAGTCCCATTTGATTATCCATTATTCAATGACACATATTATCTTAACGTGCATATTAGTATTATTTCAGTTGACTGGTGCACGAATGTCTAATACATCCCTGTCGTGTTCTAATTCGTGTAACCCCGCATTTACTTTCCTTCTTTCAGTATAGATCTTCATTATTGTATAAAATGTTTGTGGAAATATAGAATATGAATCTACAAAATCTGAAGCTAACTTACGCATGCTCACAGCCTTTATATATACTGGACCGGTGGCAAAGACTAGTGAATGGAGCCGAATACACAGCAATTATGCTTTGAATTTTCCACCGGAAATATCAGATATACTACCAGCCCCTCACCACCTGCGAAGAGCCTATCCTTTGTTTTATTGAGAGAAAGAGGTGGGATAATCTTTATGCTCTTCGGAAGTTGTACTGCGGAGGCACTTCGCTTTTCATATAGACTTCATTCTCACCCATTTCTATGTATACATTTCGCGGAATAAAATTAAACCCCAAACATTCCTCCCAGCTAAGTAACGTTGTATAGGGGTTTCATTCCACGAATACATGGATTCGGACGAAGAAAAGCTTGCAAACATTTTCAAGTCCAGGGCGAGTGTCAGCTCGATCAGACTGATCAGGCAGTGCACAGTATGAGTAAATAGCCCCAGTCCTTTAAGGATATTTGCTAAATAATCCTTTCAGGCCGACAATTTTATATAAAAAATATGAATCAATCTCGCTTAAAATTCGTCAAAGAAATAGCACATGTAAACACACGTTTCCGAATAATTTGCGCGTCCTTGAGGGCGATATTGAGATATCATATGCTGACAGGCAACGAGAAACGACCATAACATGATTGGTTTATTCCGCTAGGTTCTTTATTCATATCAGCCTTCTGATCACGACGTTGGATAAACGATTCCTTCTAGATTCGTTCAGTCGAACAGAACGTGCAAGAATGTCAAATTTTTAATTTAAATTCAAATAACTTTGAGGCAGAAGCTTAATTGCAAAGCAATAAGTCATCCACACTTCTACATCATGATGGCCCGATATCCTGCGGGGGGTTGTCTGAGAATATAGACTTTGCCGACCTCGGTAAAATGGAACTGATATTGTCTTAGTTTGATTATTTTTATTAATGGTCGCAAGAAAGCAATATTAAAAGCATTTTTATTATTTCTTACATTACTAGCGACTGTGCTATGACCGGCGCCATTGTGACGACCGAGCGGCTAGAATATTAATGGCGGGAAAAGCGCCAGCTTGCATCTAAATGGCGGCGGGACGTTTGGAGAAATGGCGCCATTGGATACCGGCATGATAGTAGGGAATGGCGCAAAGCACCGGAAGGCACCAAACACGAGAATCTAATCTTCTGCCTTTATTGTTGAGAGTATACAGCGAAACGGGGTTTTATTAAAATGATTAACCGCGTAATTAAAGAATTTTTCTAACATAACTCGATTTAGTTGGCTTCCGAATTACCCCAATGGGTTTGAATATTTGCGCTAGGCGCCTTTAAATGTCCTATTAATCAGTTACTGAGCTTAACGGCAAAAATGATCTAATGAATTCTGCTGTTAAGAGTAAAGCTTCAATGTTTGGTGAAATTAATGACACACAAAGCAAATAACATTTCACTATACGTCCTTATTTTTATACAGATTCATGCAGTATTTGTAAAACAACATATCAGAGTATACTTAATGGAAGGCAAACAGCGAGATTTGACCGATGTCCTCTGATAAAGTGAATTCATGGTTTCGATTTACAAATAGTTTGAGATAAAATGTGAAAGAAACATTTCTCAGTCTTTGATCAACTGTCCTTATGTAAATAGCGACTAAAAGCTCTGACGCAGGTGAAGAAAAACTGAATC
Source organism: Epizoanthus scotinus (assembly GCA_024757865.1). Classification (NCBI taxonomy): domain Eukaryota; kingdom Metazoa; phylum Cnidaria; class Anthozoa; order Zoantharia; family Epizoanthidae; genus Epizoanthus; species Epizoanthus scotinus. Next base: position 20,689 of record JANUFV010136108.1, on the reverse strand, counting down.
CGTTCAGATTTCAAAAAACGTGGACATTTTGTTTGAGATACGATTAATGCTCGAATGTCTGTTCTCTTTATGTTTTTAAGAAAACTATAATACGGAACTCGCACAAGCAACTTATGACATGTTTTTAATCTCAATATATTGTACTTCATAAAACATTATACAAAATACGAACTGTAGAGTGGCATGCATTAGGAGTGTCGAAAAACATGAGAAACAAGTGGAAGTGGAGGAGACAGCTTAAGAATTGTGAATAGCACTGTTCGGCAAACAAAGGAAGATAGTTCGCTCGAACGAATAATATATGCTTAGTTGTTTCGTGGCGGGAGATCATAAAAGCTACAGATTATAGATAACATTTGGGAAAATGTAAGTTAAATGAGTGAGTAACAAAACCTTTAGCACGGCCACATAAACATTCACTTCTTTTTGTTATTAAAGGTTTTCCTAATATAATTACGACATTCCCGGTTTTTAGAAGGAGGTGTTATTATTTTAATTTAGACTCCCAGGCAGATGCATGAATAATAATAATAATACGTTAGGATATTGACTCGCTGTTGCTTATTCATGGGAAAGTCTCCTCGCATTCCACCTGTTTCACGTTTCTATAAACATTTTCTGCAGGAGTAACACCAAGTTACTAATGGACGTTGAAATCACTCCGCAAAACCGCATAATCCTACAAATGGTACATTAGGCTCTGTTAGCAGTTTTTTCTGATTGCTTTGTTGAGCAAATAGTTCTTTTCATGCTAGAGTCCGAGTATTCTTCATATGAGTAACCTAGCACTTTAGTGAATATTACCGAAGCGTCCAAGGTGCCAGAAATTAGACGCCGCAGTAAAAATATAACAATTTTTTCAAAAGATCAAATTAATGAAAGAAACAGCAAACAGGCAGATTGTATACCACTCACTAAAGAAAAACAAAATCTATTCAAAATACAAATTGGATATGCCGTAATGAAATCTTATTCAACCTCTCTGTGGCAAACTTTAAATCACCTTTTCCTCTAGAAAAGACATTTTCATTACACTTAGACGGGGTGTTTCACATAGTTTAATTGGTAATTATAGTTCTAAAGTAAAAACATATACGCATAAAAGCTCCCCTGTGTGGAAGGCCTGATGATATCAAAATCTGGTCATAACGCAAGATCCATTCGCCTCGCTCATTAGCCGCTAATTTCAAAACTAATGGTCAGCCCAGTTCCAGGATTAACAGTTATGCCACGAAAGTTATCATACATAGCCACCAAACACGATATAACTAAGATGAATATATGCATCAAAATAACTTTTGATTCTGACACGGTTTTAATTTCGGTCTAGTGCAATGTCATATGTTTAGATCCAAGCATTTATGATTAACTTTCGTTAGTGCTGTTCTGACTTCTTATGTCACAATATAAGTACACAGCAACTAAAAATGAAAGCAAAACACAACACGTCCTCAAAACAAGAAGCTGTTTTAGTACTACTTGAGACTGAATTTGAATAGTAATATTTTTGACATACCGCACGGAAATTAACAGTCAAAATGACTGGAAGTGATTGGAAGTTGTGACGCTGGTGACAAATTGACCTATCTATTTTCAAAGTTTTGCACTTTCCTTTCGTTGCCAAGAAGTATCTTAGTAATCATATCTCATTATGAAGAATCTTAGCTTAAGGACAATGCCAGAAACACATGCTAGATAATTTATACGAAACCTGAAAAACTCAATAGTCAAAAGCATACAATCTTTCAGAGAAAAATCTATCTAAATTGCTGCCCGCGCACTTGACTAAGAGTAAACGTATGTGGATTGAAGAATCTCATTTAGCCTGAAACTGAATCCGAGGAACGATAGATTACTTCTTATCTCAAGTCTCAAATATTTACTTCCTGCCTTTGAAATGTTCAGGAAATATATTTTCCAAACCTGCGATTATTCTAAGAAACTCCGCCTCAAAGGTAAAATTAATTTGGCCTAACCACATGAGGCAACTATGAGCACTTTGTAGTTAGTATGTCAACTTGCACTAGCATCCAAACATTTGACAATAATGGTAAAGTTTCACTTTGATTTTGTATCAAATCCTAAGCAATTTATTTTTTTGCCGCGATAATATATAATCTTTTACCGCATGTTACGCGAACAAAGATCAACTTGTTTCTTAGCAACCAATGGTCGAGCAAAGAACTGCCGTAATGAAAGATCTAGCTAGCTCGGTCTTCTTGTTTTCTCAAGCGCCGCGGTATTTAGTGGCGAATAAATCAAGCCATTAAAACCAAACATCACGCTTTCCAAACATTAGCACACAAATTAAGAAGATTTTCGAGTCGCAAACTGTAAAATTAGCGTTTCGTATTTTATTGTATGGATAATAAGACAAGGTTTCAAGGCTGTTCCCCGGGAGATCCCCGTTCAATTGTTAAGAATAGAAATTAAAGGGCCCCTTTGGCGGCTCATTGTCCTGTCACAAACAATTTACAACAAAAGCCTGACCAGTGATCTTTGCTCTGTTTTCTTTCTTCCCCCAAAGCTGTGTTCTTTCCAGTCCTACACGGTGCGGGCAAACAAAAAATGCCACCACAGAAGCTACCGAAATATCTGCGCAACGCGTTCATCTATTGAGACGTTTAAATCTGTATTTCTATTCATCGTCAGGGATGTTTATTAGAATTTTTGTGCTTTCATTCACGATTAATTCTTAAAAAGCCGATTGTAATCTCACCAGCTGAAACAACAGTAGAAAAACTCTCACGTCGCCGAGTTACACAGAATAGGCGATAATGAAGACGGAAAACGAAAAGATTGCTCTCCCTGGGATCCGAATTTCCCCGATTGAAATTAAAGTGAAACATTCAATGTTTTACTAAACATTTCTGTACTCGAAAAGTTTTTAAAGAACTGCGTAGCCTTGATTTGTATTCGTGAATGTATATATATATGTATATATATAGATATGTATATGTATGTATGTATGTATGTATGTATATATGTATATATGTATGTATGTATATATGTATGTATGTATGTATGAATGTATGTATGTATGTATGTATGCATGCATTCATTCACTTCAATTGAATGCTTTGCGAAAAAGATTTTTCTGTTAGCTAAATGCCTCCATTATGAAAGAATCCCAGCTGATTTAACATAATGGAACTTGATTCAGTAAGAAAAACAACACGAACATTCAGAAAAATGCAAAGAAAATACGTATTTTTTCAAAACAAGTGAATACCTGAACTAATCTTTACAATATATTTCTGTAGGTTTCCACTCTTGCCTCGCCATTAATACTCGACATGACGTCACGGGAATGATCCTCAAATTCAATGTCCAAGCATATGGGCTATGGCAGAGAAGATCGCTTTTTCACAGAGCATTCAACAATGAAAGAAAACCGTTAAATTTGAGATTAGATCACAAGTCCGCGTTACAGAACATTTTAAATAAACAGGAGAGCCGAATAATCGCTCATCTAATTCGAAGAATTGCAAGAAAGTAGGTTGTCAAATTTACATACGACTCAATTCTCAATCGCTCTATGAAATATGGCTAAATTACTACAAACACCGAGTTTGCGTTTCCTGATGTTCATATTTCAACTACATGCTTTCTTTGAAACACAAAATAACTACAAAGAGCTAGAATAGTTATTAAATCTAAAGAAAAACAAGAAAATGGGAATGAATGCGTGTCTAAATAACATTAGCATACGGCATCCTGGTTTGACAGAACACTTGATCAGTTTGAATACAAATTTCGCAGTTTACGTAAGTCGTTTAGCCCGGGGTATTTTGACAGAGACATAGTTATATGACAAAACTTGGCGCTTGCTGCGGATATATCAGATTGTTGATCACCAACTCAACCAAGCTAAAGAAAAGAAACGAGGTATTAACACCTCAAAATATGAACTAGAAAGACAAGATTACCAAATGATCTAAACGTTTCATATATCGGAATCGAGCCCGAAACGCAAACAGGAACAGGTTGTCGGATTATTCACGAAAAGCACACAGCAAATAATGTCGCGTCGCTTTAAAATTGCTTGTCTTTTTAATAATAATATTATATGTGTTTCAATATTCGGTACTCAGTGTCCGAGAAAGAAACCGATGAAAGAACGAATACAATTTATCGCCATTGATCATTTATACAATGGAATTTAAAACAAAAACACAAAAATACAAAAAAATGAACAGAGTACTAGTGGATCTAACTACATTACCGCTTGTGCAAAAGCTCAGGAATTTTTGAATTTTTTACTATTAATGTACGCTAAAGTTAGGCTTGAAAAGTGCTGAATTTGTCATGTTATTATACAAGATGAAAGAACGTTTAGGCGGTAGGTTCGTTCATAGCATAGGCGCACCTCCCAGCTCTTTATAATCAACAGCAAAAGAAGCGATATTCACCAATCACCCCTTTCTTTATAAAAATAAATATGTTATAATGTTGCTGATATCAACATGAACTTCCTACGCTTCGATTTAACGTGGAATACCGATAGAAGAGGAATCAATAACACTCATAGTACCCGAGGAGTAGTTTGATCTGATCTGCCAAATTCTCCCGCAGAGAGTTTCCAAAATGCTTCATTCAGAAAACAACACGAACGAATAAATATAGCCTTTTCAAATGAATCATGAATTCTCTAACGACATGCATTTTTGATGTGTTTTCTTCTCTAAATTCATATGGAAATTTTGTCTGTGGCAACATTCCATCTCGTTAGCTTGCAGTTGCCTTAGCTGCAATTGAAACCATTCAACAACGCACAGAGGATAAAGTGACAAAGAATATGTTCGTTTTATTTAAGACTGTTTAGATCTCCAATGAAATTTTTCTTAAAACAAAGCAACAACTTTCAAATGGAAAATCAATATATTGTAGAACAAAATATATTAATCTAATATTCTTGACTCTCAAGCCTTTTGGCTAAGAAGAGAGGATGAAATTTTGCAAAAATATTTCGTGCATAAATGACTAAGGGAATTTCGACCAGCGCGTCTATGAACCTATTAATATTACAGATTTCCTCGCAGATAAAGTGATGTTCTTCAAATGAAACCACACCATGGCGGCACATTAGGACGTGGCTTTCCACGGCACAAGTTGATGGCTTTCACAGTCAAAAATAAGTGGTTACTCCTTGCGCCTGAACTTGTTATTTCATTAGTGTTTCAGTTTCCTCTCTGATTTTATCTTGTCTTCAATAAAGACCTGCGAAATAAACGATGTTTTCTCGTCATTACTCATCGCTCAAACTAGACTTTCTATTTGGGAGAAATTCTAAATGCCTTAAACTATAAAGATCTGATTTGAAACTTAAAATGAACAACTGCGACACCTTAAATATTTCCTTTCCTTTTATTTTACCACAAATTCCTCTAAAATTGAACAAAGTATTAACATAGCCATATTGGAAACACATGTCTCCAGATGGTGCTCTCTCAGCAAACGCTATGACTCGCATTCTGGCACACAGTACAAAACAACTTTGTGGATGAACATACAACTCGAGCCCAATCTTGACTATACAGCTAAATCTTTTGCAAATATACACCATGCAGTCGACATTTAACGAATGCGCGTCGATTCTGAAAATTTGTACAATTTTTTTAACATATACATCTCTATTCTTAAGCTTATTGTTTAGTTTGCAAATATAATAATATTTTACAATCTACATGTAAAGTTATTAGACCACATTGCGGTTTTAAACCTAAACTTGGGTCAGTGTTCGCAATTTATCCCTGTCTAACGGGCACCTGTAACACTATTACTTGGCGATTTTCTGGCGGGTGACATTTGTTTATGTGTCGTGTAAGTCCTGGAGAACTATAAAATGTACTGGAGCAGTGTTTACACGAGTAAATTTCACCTGTATGAATTCGCGAATGGCGATCAAGGCTTCCTTTGTTGGCAAACCCATTGCCACAGACGTTACAAGTGAATGTTTTTGGTCCCACGGCGTGATTAAGGACATGTTTGGCACGATTTGTTAGACTACGGAATACTTTGCCACAGTACTGACACGGGTATGGTCGATCGTCCGTGTGGTTGTTCATATGTTTTCGCAAATATGCCTTTCTCCTGAAGGTTTTATTGCAGACATTACATACAAACTGTCCTTGGCTGTTAGATACCGGGCTACCGCAGCGATCTTCACATTCGAGACTTGGCGACTCGCTCTTAATACGAATTTGTTCTTCTTCGGGTTCTCGAGAATTGACTTTTTCGATCTTGATTTGCGGAGTTGGAGTTGTTTTTTTAGGTTCTTGAGGCGAGCGTGGTCGATGCCATCTCCGGTGGGAAGCGAGATTCGCAGGGCAGCTGAAAACTTTATCACACTCTGGGCATCGATATTCAGTGTGCTGGATTCCACTGCACTTGTGCTGCGCCAGCGAAAACGGATCGTGATAGATTTCTGTGCAGAGCTGACAGATATACTGCGTTTGCGGTAGCGGACCTTTTGGCTTCGGAAACTCGAATTTTTCACTGAATGCGGCGAATTCTTTATGTTCTAGGACTGCCGTTTTTCCGTGCTCATCTTTTTTCTCGGCGATCTGGTCGATGGCTGCGGTGTCGCACTCTGTATCCTTGCTCTTGCCTTTTTCCTTGCTCTCTGATGGCGGGCTAGGTTTAAATCTTTTGGCGGGAGAAATGTCTTCGTTATTTTCACTCTTGAAGGGCTTGAATGCGCTCAGGTTCACCGGACTCACAATCGATGTGGTGATGTGTGAAGTTAATGAAGTTAACATTGGGGATTTATCCTCGTCCCCGGCTGAATGCATAATGTCTGTTACCGCAGACGACGATGAAAACAAACTGACAACACGTCCAGCGGTGGGTTCGGGGTAGTACTCTTCGTCCGAGTACCGACTTTTCTCAATCCCCGTCGTCCGCAGCAGTTTTTTCTTTTTTACTAGGAAAGCTTTAGGCATGATTGCACTTTTCCGTTCAACCTAAGACAGTTCCACTCGTGCTCGAGTAAAATAATTTTTGGACACGATAATGAGCGATGCCAGGAATATTATGCGAATATCCCGCTAATGTTAGCTGCAAACCGTTATATTGGCTTGTGGTTTTCTTGAAACTCGGACTTGATTTCAGTTCGAAGCGATTACTTGGTGCAGTTCCAGGATGATTGAATCTCAAAAACTCCGAGATGCTTTCGCGAGCCGTTGCAGCGATGAAATGTCCTCGATCTCAGAAACGCAAATGTTTTAATTGTATGTGGGGCAGGCAGCTGGTAGATCTTACGGGGGTTGTTAAGGGGTTTGTGTAGTGCTCATTGATATGTCACACGCCATCCGTCCTGCCTTTGTTAAGGCTGTTTTTTTGTTGTCCTTCTCTACACGTGTTTTCTATTGTCTCAACGGCGGGTGTTCAACCATATTAACATTTCATTTAAAATGAAGGTGTGGTTTTTTTTCACACAGCCAGTTTGTGAAGCGCAAACCTAGACCTTTCTTGCTTGAAAGACTGCGCGAATTTGAGGCAAGATTATCTCACGATTAAATCAATAGCTGTTCTAGGCATTTCCTAGATTTTCCGAAAATCCGAAAACGTTGGAACGAAAAATGTTTTATGTAAATCCAAGTATCTGTGCATAAACACAGGTTTCCGGCTGGAACGGGACGAAGTGTCCAATTACGAAGTAATTTTTAACACGTGGCTTTGATTGACAGCTGTCGCCAAATCTGCTTGAGCGATTGGTCCACGGCCATTTGCCAGGATGTTCGTTATTGGCCAGTTCATAATGGTTCGTGCCAGGACAGGATTTACATTCGATCATTATACTTCGAATCGAGAAATTCGTTTCTTTATTTAATCATGAAAAACTTTTGAATGCCGGAACTGATAAAAAACCTAAATGGACGATTTTCATCGAGTTTACAAGAGTACAAAACGAATTTGCTGGATTACTTTTTTGTTTAAGAAAACTATTTCTTGTCAATTACTCTTAAAGTATCTTATAAAATTCGCTAAAGACATGCTTTTGCAATCGAAAAATTGCATCGGTGTCGCGGCAGATGTTTTCAAACGATTGATCTCAATAAAAGATTATCTTCGCTCAAAGATTATCAGTAAAAGCAAAACTTAAAACCCTAGCTCCAATCTGATCTAAATGTTCGGAAGTGAACATGTTTGCTTACTTAAAACTCGCTAAAAATATGAAGGAATAATCCGGTAAAAAGATGAGCAAATTGCAAAATCACATTACGATGCAATAGATTTTATTTGCAAAATAAATCAAGCAGAAAAAATGTTCTTTAATGTCTGTAAAATGTATTTTAGTACAAGTACTTGAAACCACAGAATTCAATACATCAATATTTCTAATTCAAGCTACATCAAGATTATATTTTGGACCTAAACACCACGGATACTTTGCAATACGATTCGCAAAGCGAACAAAAGTCTCGCAGCTGTGTTTTTTCTGTTAATTCTAATTTTCTTTGTGACATATCTCCCTTGTATCTGAACGGCTCGCTTTGCTCAAGACTGTTTTACAAAGAAGTTTTAAATTTAGCAGCACAAATGTTATCAACAGAATCGACCATTTATAATTACAGTCTGTCGACCCCAATCTGATTTGAAATAGTTCACGGATGTTCTTGTACATCTTGGAAGTGTCATATTGAAATTTACGCTTTTTTCATTTTCTTTGAGTAAACATGTGAGTTTAGCGCTGGGGTTTTCCGCGACGCAACAATTATCTATATTTGCATACAATCTTTCTAAAGAATATCTCGATTTTAAAAGCACTGCCGAGGTTGCCAGGGATGCAAACAGAACTTTAAAGAGGTGCGTTTAAAATAAATCTTCAATGTGAGCAGCTAATGAATGAAATTTCTCCCAAATCACAGCCGTGTCGTTGACAACCGGGGTGTCACAAAAACTCCTGTCTAATGAAATTCGACAAGTAGACTCCAAGCGTGAAATAGTGCGGAAACTCTTAAAATTATGAAAGAGCTTTTTAAATGATAAAGAAATACCAGAAAGAGCGTATGATTGAGAAAACAAGAGAGAAAACAAAAATACAAGTAAAAAGAAAATTTTCCCCGCTGCGAGAGTTTAAAGTTGTGTTCTCAGATGCACTGAAATGCCACGCGCTCAAAATGAGCATCACACTGTCAAAGTACATTGGAAATTGTTAGATAAATAATTAAATGTTTTTGGCTTGCTAGATGCCTTTCCGAAGATAATTAAAAAGAAGAATGTTAGGCAGGTGCATTTCAGAATACATGAATATGATTTGGAGAAAAACTAATTACCGAATTTATTGTACATTTCTGAAGATATTTTCCCGGGATTTGCATATGTATGGCATCATCTGCGAGTTCCACAGCTCTCTCTCACAGAGCTGTTTTCAAAATGAATAGCTTGACATCGGAACACTGGCCACTAATAGGCAAATTACGCTAAAAATTTGTGTTCTACGAGTCTGGTTTTGTAGGGATCAGAAATAGTTATCAGTCATATCGTCGTCAAAAGTATAAAAGAACCTGGTAATATAATTGTTCAGCAGAATTTATATTTGCATGCAGCGATCGATCGTTTGAACAGAAACATCCAAAAACGAGTGCTTAAGAATGTTCGACAAAACAAGACAGATAATAGGGCGAGATACACATGTCAAGGTTTTCTTCCGAGCTGAAAGCTTCTAAAGGGTTTATTTTAGTGATAGATTTTTTTCCGGAAAGGCGTTCAACATTTATCCTGCTTGCTAATAAAATGCCGATAAGCAAGTATATTTAGAAAAAGATTATTGGTTTAATAGATAATGTTTTATTGGGGTAAAGGTTTGCTAAGTATAGCTGCGCTCTTATCACAGTAACTCCCAACCGCGCGCCACACTTCAACGCAGCCAAAACATTTACAGTGTTATATCCCCGACTTTATAGCTAGTCCCATTCTGATAAAATTCAAATGATCAGTAAATATAAAATATTTCTAGGATCAGGAAGCTTGGATACGGAAACCTTACAGTAAACATCTCAAAATATATTCAAAGTTTCAGTCAAACTAATGGCGAAATAAAATTAATATTTTTCCTAATCTCCCTTTTTGCAGTTGTGGCAACTTAAATGCTTCAGAAAAAATTTCGGTTGTCAACAATATTGTGTAACAATAACCATAAACTGAAGCGGTGTAAGTCGTTATGATAAACTATATTCTAAACAGGAAAGTCTTTTACACACGGTCGACAAAACAAAACATTTTGTGGCTTGTAATCAAATGATTTACGTTTGTTTTAAAAGCCGCAGTTGAAATAAACTATCATTTATTTCCCTAATGCCCTCAATAATTTGCAATAGTTTAAAACACACATTCAATCAATTTTATCTTCAGAATTGCTGTTGTGTCTTGTTGTTTGGGCTATCAAAATTGAAAACATCTTGTTTTGCTGGGCTTTCAACGGATTAATAAAAACGCAGGACATTAATGATATTTGGTACCGAAAAAGTTGTCGAAAATGTCTTGTTGAAGAACCACATTACGACCTTGATAGACGAATAACAAACGAGGTTTAATTCTCTTTGGTCGGTAATTTATAAGCTCTTCTAAGACACGATAAAGAGACATCATGGCTTTTGTTATTCTAATCAGTTGTACAGAACACAGAAAAGTGTTAAGCAGCTGCCAGTATTTGCATTTTAACAACCAAGAATCCTCATCAACAATCGAGCTACTGGAGCTTTCTAGGACTTTGGCCTGCCACCAGTTACATGCGTCAAAAGATCAACTTCATAACGTGACGTTTTCTAATCGAAAGATCTTTTAAAACATCAGAATACTATCTCTGGTTTGGTTTTTACTAAAAATGGCTTCTAATTTATCTCTCTTGTGTCAACACAAAATGCGTCATACAATGAACAGTTTTCTCCGACAGATAGAATATGTAAACTATATATCGAACTGCCAAGTTGACGGAAACACATTTCGGCTCGTTGTTCATTTAAGAAAATCATAGACCTTGTAAAACTAGCTTAGCGATGGTGCTTAGTAGCTAATAAAACAAGAGATTTAGTAGAGATTTAGTTTTTCATTCTTTATATAGGTAATTTAAATCTTCCATCCGACAGAATTCATGGAGTTTCAGGCGCCACGCGAATGTAAACAAAATAAAGTTTTGTGAATGAAAATTGATAGGAACTTGCGATATCGCCAGTGTTTTAAGAGGAAGCATTATCAGATAACTAGGAAGTGGATTAAACAAAACAAATATTACATGCTAATATATTCTGACTTGAACTATCTATCGATCGAGCTGTCAGATGGCACGCGACTCGACACACACCAACAAATAAAACAATAATGGTGACTACCTCTATCAGTTTTGTATTTTATCGGGCGGGGCCCGCAACAAATACGACGTACTGGAAGCTAGATTGCCTTTACGTCCTGCCCTTTCACATGAGCTCTATCGAAACGCGCACAATTTATAGTTTTAGGAAGACCAACTTTGTGTCTGCTATGGTAGTTTCAAGGTATAATTACACAAACACACTAGAAATATATTTAGTAAACTTCGCGTAAATTATCTGCTATTAAAAGGAGTTTGAAGTCCTGTTGGATAATTAACAAAATCCAATTTAATTGTAATATGCAAATGTTAAACATGGAGAATTATGTTACTGGCTTATTGTGATCTACACGTTCATAACTTCAATAACTGCTGAATACTAACTGTGTCTAGGTTTTAGGGGCAAGTCTATAAAGTCCTTGTACACGCACTCTTGCGTGCAACCATTATAACACAATCATTTAAAAGGTAAAGGCAGTTTAAAAGCTAGTAATCTTCGCCATATAAAGAGTTGCCAACCTCCGGTTTCCGTTATAAAGTGTTGTTTTATTGTTTTAAAGTTCGGCTAACAGAGAGGGTTTCAAGCATTGTACCTTTTCAAGTGTCCCTCACTTGAAGCCTTAGTGCCAACGGGCAATAAGAAGAAACCGGAAAGAGGGAATTGGACGTTGTGTTTGGAAACAATGAGGCTCCGAGAAGGGCTGTCAGAAGCATGCTGTAGATCATTATTGATCCTTTCAATTACACTTCTGTGAACTGAATTTGCCTCTATCAATATTTGCGTTAGCCCGAATGACTTCCAAACGGGAACGTTTGATTCCTTTACTCTTCAACTTTGCTAAAGTTTACAATATGATTTTAATTACGTTGAATAATTTTGTTTTGGGTGATAAAGAAGACTACTATAAACAGTTTGGCATGATAATGAAGCTCTCCACCAATAACAAACGCTTTAAGAAGGTCGTTAAAGGCGCCTTTTAAACCGGATTTAAATATTCTGAAAATGTTGGCAATGAAAAAATACTTTGATAATAATTAATGCCAGTTTACTGGCGCTCAGTGCGTGTTAATGCCGTCCCCTGACTGACGCGTATGTAACAAAGCATTTCTTATGCACTTAGACAGAACGACTGGTAGCTAGTGATACCCGCACCCAGAACAATGATTCTATCCGTCTGAATACAGTTATTCGACAAGAAAGATCAAAGCAAGCTGTAAGCACCAGCCTTACTCCGTGTTTGAGCTATCAAGCGACCTGATACAGGTTAAATAAATACTAAGAAGGTAGTATCAATTATTCTGCTTGAAACGCTTTCTCTGTACCCGTAAATGACGATACTTTATCATGCAAAAACCTAACGGAAATATAAGGTGCAAATGGCAACAAACACGACGCGTGCCCAAGCGTGTGTTGTATAAAAGCTTTCTTAGTCAAATGGATTTTAAATAGAAAATGAACAAAAGTTGCAGCATTTTAGGGATAATTTTAGTATCACGCGTTGTTTCTTGTAAAACTTTTAGCAGGTGAAGTCTCGGTCGCATCAAGTTGTTCATGTGAATTTGAATGTGATGCAGAATCACGCAAAAGCAGACAGACCATAACAAGTCATAACAAGTTGAACGAATCTTGATCTGTAGTTGTACTGACAACAATTATTCATAGCTTTCGAGGAAGTGTTGAACGCTGGTAACTCGTGCAAAAAGCGACGCTATGATGACAAACTACAAAAGCATGATTGGTGGTACAAAAGTGAAGAAGTTTAACACTACAATGCAATAATATGTGCGGCTGATATTGGGCTCGTATCAAGAGCCTGTTTGCCACACGTGTCTCTATTATATATGCACACCTTCTATTTAGAAAGTTTAATCGCTCGAGCTTTCTTTTTGCTTAATGACTCAACGCCTTGTTTTTATTTCATCCAACGGTCGAGCTGTATCTCTGACAATACACGCAAATGTTAAGGAAATACTACTGTGTACTAGGTTGAAGAAATAAATGTTTATGATGTAAATTGTGATCGAGAAGTTTTAGACCTGGGGTTTTGTTCTCTCGAGGGATAGAGTTCAAAACATCGGGTATTTCACTTAGAACTTGTACTCGATCAATCGCAGCTTTTGGCAAATTTGCATAGGCAGAAACACCGATACTTGTCTTCTAGAATTTACTACTGTACCAGTAGATTTGGGCTCAACCTGAAAATTGGCAAAAACGATGACGTTTTAAGGTATTATCTGGCAGCTGTAGCTTGCATAGGTCATGCAAACGCGTAATCCCTCTGTTTGCTCAGAGAAAAATTACAATAAAGAACTTGTTCAACTACAACATAATAGCCCAATGTGGGACTATTTCAAATATTCATGCATGCCGTTTCCACTTTGTGATGTAGACAAGTTCGAACCTGCCCCAAATGCGCACGCTGCCCCAGACTACACTGAACATGGCACACAATGCATTTCTATTTCTATAAGTGCGATTACATAACGAAAATGATAACATAAGAATATCGACCGCAATGTGGTGATTTATCGAATCAAATTGACAATTACGCCAGTGACATTTCGACTCACGAATGGGCTAAATTTAATGCTATTCAGAGTGTAGACAATAAAGTGTAAACTGCTCGCGTGGCGCGTGGCGGGACGATTCCGGTGGACAATGCAGTCCAAGTGAAGTGGTTACTGCCAAACAATAGGCGTCCATCTATGTGCGAGCGGCATGCTGGTCAGCACGCTAGTTCGTTACACAACTCATTATGTTGTGGCGAGCGTGTACACGTTTCGCACGCTTATTGTCGTGAATGGAACATGTGATTAAATGATTCCCGCTTTCAAGCACAGCCCATTGTTCGCATCGGAATGACTCGCCAGCACGTGAGTAAGTTCAGTTGTGAATGAAATTCCACCGCGTCTTTTGATATTTACTACTACGCCGTACCACCACAGCTACTGCTCCCATCATCACTAGCAAGGCCTTGCTCCAGGTTCTATATATATAATAAACTGCGGGTTTTTCGTTGCTCTCGGCAATGGCTTTGGAATTTATTTAAAAATAGGTAAACTTTTCAAATACGCAGTTTAGTCAAGACTTGTTCGCTTCTCATCACACTACCTGCTACTTCATTAAACCCATGTACACATTTCTATTATTTTTCAAGAATGAAAAACGCAGGCTTGTGTGGTTTGGGCGTCTATTGTTATGTTGATTTAGAATTACAGCACTGAAGAGCCCAAACTACCCAGGTCTCTCCCCAGTCTCGTTCATAATATATGTTATATTAACATGTGTTCGCAATAAAAGCTTATACTTGTTCAGCACATGAACAACGAACACTTAAACAAAAGATAGTCCCATAATGAAATAACTTAACAAAGCCAGTCAGTAACCAAAGACGCATCTTTTTATGCAAACCTCATTGTTTACATGCTTTCACTTAATCTTTGATTCAACCAACAGTTTCAAAGTTTAAACATTTACACAACTTTAAGTACTTTTCGAAGTTGGAAGCGTTTGGTTGAACAAATCCACGCAGTTCTCCGAAATTAAACAATAACGAAAATTTCGTTTACAAAGACATTTTAAATCTTCATTTCACTAGTGTCCATTATATTTTTTTTATCGTTTTCGAACACGTCCAATGAGTAAAATGTCATGTCATGAGTGAGCCAGTCTTGTCGTATGGTCGGTCCAATCTAATAAAATGTGAGCTTGATGGACTTTAGCGCTCTAGTTTTATAACAACTTGTGTTTGTTGATAGCGCAAGCTATCAATCGTTCTGTTTCAGTGTAACAAAGGATTCGTTCCGGCTTTTTTGCAACTCATTTTTAAGGGTAGTTCTTAACAAATTCTTTTGTACAGAACGAAGGACGTAAGAAGCGTTAATATAAAGCAGTTCAGAAGCCGCCCTGGCAACGCCGAAACCGAAACAAAGCGGCCAAGCCAACTGTTCTCGGTTCTAAACTATAAATTTATCTTTGGTGGTAAATGGTTGGTTTGCGTTCCAGCTGCCTAAACAAACTCTATCTTTAACTGTTACTACATGCCTGTTGAACGCAATGGAAAGCTGGTGCACCGCATTATCAGCACCTGTACTGCAATTGATTGGTTCTATAGCGCGCTTTTGTCTAATAATATAGCCAGCTGACAATACAAATCAACGGATCATGAAGACTTACATCAAGTTTCTAGTCTTTTCATTTTGCAAGTTTGATCTTATCATCATCCGTCACTTTTTACACGACTCCAGCACACACCACTCAGTCTCAAAGACAAATACAGCACGCACGTTATGGAATAAAGCAATATCAGGTGAGTCAAAACCTTTACTGAGGAATGCTATGAAATACATGTTCTTGTTTCCATTGTTTAACCCATGCAGAGGTGTGTCTCTTTACGAAGAGGCATTAGAATGGGTAAGGAAGAAAACGGACTGTTTCCAATCAACTGATTTTGAACTTGTTTATTAACAAATGTACTTTAATTTGACTAGCTGCAAAGATACGAATAGCAGAGCTTAGTAAACTTACTTGCAGACAACAGGTACTAGAAAAAACGTTCCTATTGTAGCATTTTTTTAAAGCAACAATGGAAATTACTAAAAACACGAGACTTTGTTTTCGAGACAACACCTGAACAGGATTGTTGGTAGCTATGATACACCACTGCCCGGACACAGCTCAGCACAAAACACAAAGAGCAGAAGTCAAAGAAATTTATATCACGATGGAATGGCATATCAATCCTTCGTCACTACAAATGGAAGCAGAGCTGAATACAAAGCCCAGTATAGAAAGCATGTACGTACGTCTCAAAGCGAACATGCCTCCAAAGTGTGCAGGCTTAAAGATCAACACGTGTACACGAATAAAGCACCAGTTATTGAAGATTATTTGAACTGCTTGTAGCATAGCTGATCAATTAAGCTGACATCGCCCAAAATTCCCAACTCAATGAACATGCAAGAGAATGAATCAACTACTTTCGAGGGTTTTTGTTCAAATGGACCTCCGTGTCCGCTGTTTGCGTTGAACCAATCCACGCTACTAAAATGCCATGCAACAACCGGTTGCAAAAGTTGTCATTTCTGATCAAGTTTCAGACTGAAAAGTGAGAATCTTAGGTTCGGGCTATTCCGCAAACAGCATTAGTAGTAAAGTGGGTTCCCAGGTTCATACGTCAATAAATTCCACATACGACGTGAGTAAGATGGGAGAAAGATCCATAAAGATCAATTTCGCTTTTTACTGAAATAAGACATTAAATTATAGCGTTTGACACCAGCCAAGATCTTTGCACAACTATACTGGTGTACGTATAGCTGAATAAGTTTTCTGTTCATTACTCAAAGTGTAATGTTAAAGTAGATATGTAAAGGAATCAAAACACTATTCTAATTATTATGTATGTCAGCTGTGAATATTAAGTATGAACATGTGTCAGGCCCATAGGAAAGGGCGGGGGTTCGAAGGGTTCGAACGAACCCCCTGGAACTATAATTTACAGACGATTGGGAGTGAAATATGTAGTCACTATTCTCTTTTGAACCAAACGCCTACACAAACGAACCCTCTTAAAAACAATTTAACTACGGGCTCGAGTGTGTGTAAAACAAACGACGCTATAACGTTTCCATGGTGACGGCAGTGGTAGACATTTGGTCTGATTATCAATCAGCTTACTCGCCATGCGAGCCTCGTGGAGTGGGAAACGAGCGCGGAAAGACAGGAATAAAAGAACTGCACATGTGCACCACGACTTTATATTGGAAACAGAATACAAAACTACGAGGAGAAAGCAGTTCCTAAATATGTATATAACAGTAATAAACGTTTCTTTGGAAATATACGAAAACTGACCACTTTTAGATACGTCTTCACAGAAATATTTACAAGCGATACTTGGTTAACTGAATCACAAGCTAACGACAGAGAAAAGAGTTGACTAATAACTCAGGCACGCATGCGCCTAGCAGAAATTAGTTGCTGTGGGGAGGTGAACATGTAGACTAGAGTCAGCCGACTGGAGGGCACCGACCAACCAATGGTAAACCAAATTAAACCCTACCGGCGTCGATATCAAGTGTTGTTCAGCTGTCTAAGCTAAAAGAAAGTAACTTTTTCAGAACAATACTGAAACAAATGCAAACACCGATGCAGTGACTCGTGCAATGTGACTATATATGTATAATGCAGAATACTGAGTGATTATCAGGTTCCACTAAATTTAAAGTATCAACTAAAATCAAAGCAATTCTTATAGTTACATTCATGCTACTCCAATGTCTCTGCGAAATGCGGTATACATGATTGGAACATTGATTCACTACCCTGAAGCTGGAATAGTATAAAAATACTAATCTGGTGACAGTTCCAATGTAATCTGGCACTAATCGGGGCTTTGGCACTAGCGACATTGATGGTAACCTTGTTTGCTATTCCCAGCAACCTGACAGACATAACCAGACTTCAATTTGTATGAGTATACTCTAGTTTGACCGGCTATATTGTTGTAAGGTCTCTATTGACAACAGCTCAATCTACGGATGGGTTGAATGAGCTGCTCTACCTGAAATAAAGGTATTGACTATATTCTATACCCGCAAATGTGTGCACTTTCTTATCTTCCAATATTTTGTGTTGTCTGGGCTAACTTTGGGCCCCCTACCATTCGCAACCTACGTCAACGAATCGCTCATACAATTGAATTCCCGATTGTTCAATTTTTCTTTGTGCTGATGATACAACGTGCTACAGAAAGACTTCGCCGTGACGCAACTGAACTGCAGGCCACAGCGCTGCAAGGGCAGCCTGTCTACAATAGCGACGGAACATCATGTTCCCACTCCAAATAGGAATCTATTTCAATCTTGAAAACAAAGAATCATGTTCAACAAATGTCCAAGTTAGGAGATAATTCTCTGATCCTCTCTGGTATATAGAAATATTGTCAATTGTATCGTAGTCCGCGCTTGTCGATAAAATCTAACATCAACCATTCACGTTCGTTTCATTCAAAATGTTTCCTATGTATATTGTTAACTTGTTTTTATTGCTATAACTATTATTATTCATATTTTCTCGACACAAAAATGTTGTTATATTTTTTATATATCATGTGAATATAGTGCATATTATTGCCATTTTTCGGATATTTATATAATTCAGGGCTCCCGTTGATAGCAGTATATAACTTTTCTAAGCTCACTTCTGAAGGGGCTACTCTGAGTTCTGATAATAGATAAAGGTGTCTTTTTGGAATAGAGCCGCAAGATCAAAAAGTGGCGAATATACTCTTCCACAGTCGCCAAGCTTCAATTTCACAGTGCTGCGCTTTTAAACATTCCTCAATCGTAAACAGGTAAAAAAAAATTATCGGGTAATCATCCAAAACTTTCGGACAGTTAAATTTTCGACGCAATTAGTTTTCGGAAACATTTTGGAAAAAAAATTACACATTGCTTATAGAATATATATTGCTCCATTAGCAAATGGCGAGCTTATAGAGGATTGTAGTACGAGTAACCTTTGAATATAAAGGATTGCTGTTATAATTAACGTATGAGCTGATCAGTGGGGCTAACTCAGCACCTATATGCACTGCAGACACGTGGGAAATATGAAACAGAAAGAAATAAACTTTATAAAATTAAAATTGAAAAATACTAAAATACTCTACAAAATGATTCAAATGCAAGACTAACACTACAACAAGTTGCATGGCCAGCTTATTTAATGTCAAATATCTCAGTGACAGAGCTAAAATGAAAGAAAATAACGGCTCCGAAAAACTGAAAGCAAAATATTAGGGTGTTACAAACCGTGCTCACTGATGCATATTGTGGGGAACTGAATTGCACCTGAATCCCTCGGTCTTACGGATAAAAACAGATAGGGTTGAGATATCGTCTGAAAGAGCAATTCAAGAGTTGGATATATCCGTTTATATATAGGGCCGGGGGCCGGGGAATATAGCACTTATTTTCGGACACTTTCACATTTGAGACCTCAACGTTTTCATGGACACTTTTGGTCCAAAATAAAAATAGTCTGATTGTGTTTTGGTATATTATCGACCACGTGAACCTGGCCAGTTTACTGGCTCACTCGATTGGCACTGTTGAGAGTGTCTAGAACCACAGACAGGGTCGAGGAAATTCTCATGTTTTACGTATTGGTATATCCACACCCTCCGCACCGTATCTGAGTGTCCCAAGTGATCATGATGGCGACAGATAACACCGGAACTCTAATGCTCCGTAAAAATTTGTCAGGCTCGGAATTTTCTATTGTAAGCTAAGAGTCTTCTCTGATGAGGTTGAGAAAGTCCACGACTTTAAGATCGTAAACATGGCTAAGAACTTACCTGCATTTAGAAAATCCCCCTATATGGCAGTACTCTGTTTAAACCACCATTTCGCTAAACACGAACACCTGCAAAAATAAACAACTGATTACATTAATAAATGTAATAAGCAGGGGCTGAGGGCTTTGAAAATAGGAAGGGGGTTGGGTTGAGTCAAGGGAGGATAGTTATTAACAATTTTCATGTTTAAAGTGAGACTTTTAAATTCCATAAAAAAAGCCAAATATTATCGTGAACAGCAAAAGGCTGCTGTCTTAAAAACAACTTTTATGGACAAACATTGATATATATATGTATGCAAGGCATATAACCAAACGAATCTATATAATATATAAACCTTTTCGCGGGATGTTTTCTGGTCGCAAACATTTTGTTAAAAGCCAATTTTTGAGGACATGGGACAATGAGAATAGGAGTACTTGGCAGCCCTTGGCGGAGTATGGGCCAAATTTTGTTTTTGCCGACTGAGCGCGCTTGTTCAAACCCAGGGTCATGCCGCCTAGTTTTCATAGCGGATCTCTACTGTGCATGCACGATAGTAAAATCTGAACTTGTATTGAGTATTACAATCCAATACTGTACCTTGCTGATTCTAACCCATATTTAATGTTCAGGATGGAAAAATGTACGAACAGCCGCGATTTATATAGAACTCACCCCAATCCCCTCACGGAGGAAGGAAGTTTTCCATATATGTATATTATATTAATATCTCACAAACGAACATGTAGACCACAATGTTTTACTTTTATATTTATGGGTATACAGCCCAGTCTACATATTAAGCAAGAAATGGAGATCGAAAAATATGTTGTATCTCTTATCGTTCTTTTCTTCTTTCTCCTTTTTTCAAACAAATTTGCTCTTGCTCTCTATGGATCGAGTTAGAAGTTAACGAGCAGTGAACAAAAGTTTAAGGAAATCTTGGCTGTTGAGTGTTTTTGACTTTCAATCAGCCTAAGTACCTACCTAGTACCTGAAAGTCCCATATAAAAACAGATCGGAAGAGCGT
>JANUFV010135997.1:0-14650 GCA_024757865.1 Epizoanthus scotinus | reverse complement strand
GGGAGAGAGCCGGCCGCGCGGCTTCTTCCTCTCCCCAATCTCTTGGTAAAGACAGGGGATGTTTTGCAGTCTAAGTCAAAAAGGACAATAAATACATTGAGGCGGAAATGTCCAGCTAAAATACACCGAAGTTATCGCATGTTTTTGAGTCTATTTTGTTTACCACAAGCAAGTACATAATTTATTTTGTTCAAGGGAGGGAATGATCGAGAGAACGGTTTAAAAGACTGACTTAGTGTCCTAAAGAAAGGAGGGTTATTAGAGAGGGGGTGAATAGAGAGGGGGTGAATAGAGAGGGGGTGAAAAGCAAGGGGTCCTGCTATTTTTGTGGCCCCCCTTTATATCGGCCTCGCAAACAAGCAATATTTCCATTATTAATTTACCAGACCCTTACCACCGATGGTGGCAGGCACATGAAGTTAACAAAAAAAATATCTGACCTTGATGTCAACTAGTTGCTGCTTAGCCTTGTCCAGATCAGCTACACTGCCACTGAATGAGTCCAACTGGGTCTCCGCTCTAGTAACCACGCCTTCCACGTTCTGCAAAGCATCACGGTACTTCTCAGCCAGCGGTAACACTTCCTCCAGCTGCTTGTGCCTGTCCTGAGTGTGCGACATGACGTCATCCCAGCGCGTCTTGACCTCCTTCAGTTTCCTTTCCAGCTCGTCCTTCTGAGGTCCAGGACTGGCCGCCGCGAGAGCCTTCTCTCCCTTTGTTTCGATGAGTTCGTACATTGGCTCATGAACAAGAACGTCACGCCTGATGGCCTATGGGTACAAATGATGTTTCTGTAAATTCTCATTACCTATCTTTATACATTTTCTATAAATAGGCTAGGAGAGTTTTGCACTTCATCTTAAAGAATTTAGAGTTGATGATCAGTTCATTTATTCTCACAACCAATAAACTGAGTTTATATTGATACTGGAAGGAGAAGACAGATGTTGATAGACATGCACACACACATAAAGACAGGTTGATACAAAGCCAAGTAGGGGGACAGAGAGCATGGTTCCTACCCTTAACTGAACACGAAACTGAAGGACTTTCAAGAACTTGCAAGGACCAGCAAATCCCAGTACCTTGTGCGAGTGTTTTTCCGAACTCGTTGGCTTTCGCATTTGTCGATTTTAAAATCAAAGGTTTTAACAGTTTAATAATTTGCTGATTGGCAACTGCATAACACAATTGATTTCATTTTTCAAATTCAAGGATTTCCCAGGATTTTTAAGGACAATGGGAACCCTGTCAGACTGTATATTATAGGAGAAGTCAGACTCTTGAGACTATTCTTACTATCTGTCTGTGCGTATGCCTATAAATACGACTGTTTGCTTGTTTCAAAGAATCCGTCATTTTACTTACAGTTTTCCGCCTTCAAATTTTAATTAAAGCACTTCAAGGATTGTTACTTAAAACTCTCCCTGTCCCGTTAAACGGCAAATATACTAATAATATTTCACCGATAACAATTCTGTGCTCGGACTATCGTCCCTTACCGTATGAGCAATCTGCTGTTCCTTCAGTTGTATCAAATCAGCGGTCAGCTGTTGCTCCCTCTGGATGATGTCCTCTGTGTTGTTTAGCCAAAGCAAGAAGTTGCTTAACATATCCTCGAACTTAGAATCGACAGCAGATGCGGGGGGTACGTCCTGAAATCGCAGGTCGTTGTAATATCGTTTTTGATCTCTGATGGTAGCCTCCAGGTCGTGTACTGTGTCTTTGACCTCGTCTAAGGTTTCGCGTACCTCAGGCGGGATGACTTCACTCTCCGGGCGGCCGTCTGGTAACCTAGGTGGAAATCAATCAATCATGAATTAATCAATCATGGATCAATCAATCAATCAATCAATCAATCATGAATATATCATGAATCAATCAATCAATCAATCATGAATCAATCATGAATCAATCAATCATGAATCAATCAATCATGAATCAATCAATCAATCATGAATCAATCAATCAATCAATCATGAATCAATCAATCAATCATGAATCAATCAATCAATCATGAATCAATCAATCAATCATGAATATATCATGACTCAATCAATCAATCATGAATCAATCAATCAATCAATCAATCAATCAATCAATCAATCAATCATGAATATATCATGAATCAATTAATCAATCATGAATCAATCAATCATGAATCAATCAATCATGAATCAATCAATCATGAATCAATCAATCAATCATGAATCAATCAATCATGAATCAATCAATCATGAATCAATCAATCATGAATCAATCAATCATGAATCAATCAATCAATCAATCAATCATGAATCAATCAATCAATCAATCAATCAATCAATCATGAATCAATCAATCAATCATTAATCAATCAATCAATCAATCATGAATCAATCAATCAATCAATCAATCATGAATCAATCAATCAATCAATCAATCATGAATCAATCAATCAATCATGAATCAATCAATCAATCATGAATCAATCAATCAATCATAAATCAATCAATCATGAATCAATCAATCAATCAATCAATCAATCATCAATCAATCAATCATGAATCAATCAGTCAGTCAGTCAGTCAGTCAATCAATCAATCAATCAATCAATCTGGCTGGACAAAGAGGGGGGGAGAGTAGGGGAGCATGTCCCCCTTGTCGCGTTATTCCATAGAGCACTATGTTTATTGTCTGACGTTAAGCTGAACATCGAGTGCCCAACATTTGTGCAGTCAGACTATACTCAGAACCCCTTTGTCTGTTCCCGTCTTGTGGTTGTGGCTGTTTGTTACAAGCAAAAACGTTAAGGAAATATTACCTTGCAGTGGATCTTCTAGCGTTTCTCATCAGCCATTCTCCAGACGTAGTAGCAGTGGTTAGAACTGGTCTCTCCTTATCCATGTCAGCCTGTAAAGCCTAAACATAACAGATTGTATTAGGGTAGTGGTCCAAATAACTGTACAGTACTAGGTCAGGTCCCACCTTACCGGGGTATAGGGGGATACAAGAGACTGCTTACCAGATGAGCATCATGGCTAAACTAACGACTTCAAAATCAAGGAATATATGGTCTGGAAAACGTCTGTGCATCAGTGAAAAGAGTTGTTAATAAAAACACTTTAAAGAGTCGAAATGTTCAACATAACCTCACAGTTACATTGAAGAGACCCGCGTTCTCATCACACTGACGGGAAAGGACAAACAAACTGTAGTCATTTGGACAAACAGACAGACAGATAGACAGACAGACAGATAGACAGACAGACAGACAGGGAGGGTGAGATACACAGAGCAGCAGACAGTCAATTAGTCATACAGACTGACAAACAGACAGATGAGTCGAGACGTCAACAGAAACAACTAGCAGTGAAGTTGAAAGAAAAATTGAAAAACAGAAACACACACACAACATTCAGGGTAGAAGTTGATGTAAACACATACCTCCAACTCAGCAATCTTGTTATTGATAGCTTTCAAATCTTTCTCATCTACTTTTTCTTTCACCAAATCATCCTTCTTCTTCCCAAACCTGGCCAACAATCTGGCCACAGCGTCCTGGAACTCGTCTCCTTTCTTGAGATGGTCATCGTAGTGTTCCTCAAACCGCGTCATCTTCCCCTTCAGATCATTCACGCGCGTGTTGAGGGCACGCAGCTGGCTGGTAACCGCTGTCGTGTCTGTGCTGGAGTCCTGCAGGCTCAACAGGTTCTCACCAGATCTGTTTGTTGCCTCAGCGGCATCGTCCAGCGCTTTCTCAAGCTCCTAAAAAGACAATGGCCAAATATTAGAGGCAGTACACAGTCAACAACGTATCACCATAGCAATGCATAGTAACTTATACTGTTAACTTATACATGGTAACTTAAACTGAAGTTCCAAGTTCCGAAGTTTAAAACTTTGGATCCGGAGGGTTGGGATTTTATGTTTTCCAGAAGTAGCTCAAAACCAAGTAAATTGGAGTTGGCAATTAAGAAGGACGTAAGACAAATGCACGCAAACTTTACGGAAACACCGAGTTTTCCCGAAAAAGAGCGTCGATTATATATATGACATCACACGAAATCACCATTCCGCTAGCTTGGATCACAAGGTTATTTTCTTTTGCGTTTCTTGATGACAATACAACAACAACAACAACCTAGCCAAATTTTCATAACAAAAAAAGGTTACATTTTATGGACAGTTTTATCTCTTCAACCAGCTGTAAGAAACATGCAGTTAACACTTTTCCTCTTCAAGAGATGCAAAATGAATGGTCATGTTTACTGATAGTTTAACGACCTGACCACTCAACGGCGGACGGACAGAGAGCCTCGTAAGGTTCTAGACCATACAATGGTGATCTCCGAGGGCCTACAGTTTGTCGTCCTTATCCGACAAGACGTGAAGGTCTGACGCAGATGTCAAAGCAAAAGCAGCACCTTCTCCTCCGATATTTTAAGACCCCGAGTGTTGGTCTGGCCGGGATTCTAATTCACGACCTCTCCCATGTGATATCAATGATTTACCAACTGAGCTGATCGGGTTGCGGTAGACCAAAACAAACCCAGCAGTGTAAAATTTTAAAATAGAATCTCAAGAGTTAATCGATTCAAAGTTAATCCGAAAGTTCTGAAATCCACGTAGTTAAGCAAAAACGTATAATGCAGACAATTTGAATACATTATAAAGTCATGCTTTTAAAACACAAACACAACGAAATTCAAAGAATAAATAGTCACGTAAAATAACAGGGAAGTGTGAAAACACATCAAGTACTTGTGTTACATATTTTGGTTTCAATACGTGTCCCGCGGTGATGGTAAGTGATTGCTTATAAATTTAACAAAGAAGATTTAAACCAAATATCAGAAAATTGGGCCGGCGAGATGTTAAGTAAATAAATTGTTTTAACCTCAGGCTACTATTTGTCACGATCACGAACAGTTTGGTTTGATCTGAGTTACAGAGAAAAACGCCGGTGAATGCTCGCGTTGTGTGTGTGATACTATAAACAGTTATACAAAGGAAATATTTGAATGATTTTAGGTAAATAAAATATATAAACAAACTGAATGTTTATCGAATTTGCTGTATGATTTAGCCACTTCTACCAAGCTGCAACTGACAGAATATGGCATCTTTCTTTTCCCCTTCGAACTAAAGAACTTCGATAAACATAAAATAATTTTGATTACAATGATAAAAAAGCGTTCCACATTTTCTGCAAAATAACTGACTTGAAATTTGAATCCTCAGCGAATACCACAGTCGCGGTCCAATTCACATATCGCGGGCCAATATCACAAGATAATGCCACACAGCCACAGGAGGCGTTGTTACAAGAAAATTATTCATATTTTTGAAATAGAAATAATAAAACTTTTGTTCGTTTATAAATAATCACGAAAACAAAGAAATGTTAAAACTAGCTTGTATGGGTTTTCCCCCCAGCTGGCACACACCAGATCTCTCCCGCCAGTATCGTGTTCATATTATATAACATTCTGGGCTCCTGATTATGGATTGTGGGAGATAAGCGGGTACCAGTTCAAGCTCCGCGGTGAACCAAGTTACAATAAGGCGGAGCCCAAAGCGAGCTTGATCATTCCCTCATTTAGATGCGGTTTCGTTGCACCAAAATATAAACAATATCAGAGCACGTCCGGCTAACTACCGCAAGTTCAAGCAAGTATTGTCATACAATTTCCTTGTCTTTTCAAATATTTAAATTTGAAATACGATTCATTCAATAGTAATATCTGAAGGTACTTTATTTAAAAACGTGTTTTTTAATCCCGATAAATGCCACGATGAGTGCAAATCACAACACTTGTCGAACATGTCGTCTCTAGACACCCGTAAGATTTCGAAAATATTTATTAATGACTACTGTACTTAGTCATCGCAAGAGTTTCAAAACGGCACAATAGCACGACAAACATACGATAATCAGGTGGAAGTAAAACTACAAAAAGTAGATTATTTCATATTGTGTTGCCATAATGTGAACAAAATTATAATTCGAACAAAATTATACCGCCTTTCAATTTAAAAATATATATATTAACTTGTGTTCTAAAAATCTTGCATGACATGTATATCTTTCGCGTTTATATCGAGAAAATATCATTTTAAAATCCGGTGACATTGCTGTCTTGTTTATGTCACGATAACGCGTTTTTGTTTTCGATATAATCATAGAAACTATAGCTTCTTTCTTCTCCCTGTTTTGAATCACAACCTCGCTTTAATACATTCACTTTGCTCACCTTCGGACGAGAAACATCTCGATTATTTGTCGACCTTCCCAAGTAGCCATGCGACTGTGTGCTAATCTCTGAAGTTCTCCGATTCCATCCCGAATCGACAACATCATCCAGCTGTCGAATGTCGCGTGAATCCGATTCCCGTAAGTTTGGAGTGCTTAAACTGCCGATCCATACATTTATAAATTTAACATGCTCATCCGAAGTCGGCTCCACTCGAGTTTTCATACTATCATTATTATTCACTTCTCTAGCACCGGATCTTCTCAGAGCTCTCCGTCTCTCGAGCGGCGAAACACGAATCATACATTCACTTGGATTTGAGCTTACACTACTCTCACTCGAATATTCATCAAGTCCCGTACTCCACGACTTCGAACGCTCCGATCCATTCAAAAGCGGCGAAATCGAACGTTCACTGGCAGTCGTATCGACACTTTTTTGTACATCGTACAAACAGAGACTGCGGCTAGTTCTGCTCTGTTCATGCTGTCGGTTTTGAGCCAAAGTTATACAGAAAGCACGTCCGTAATTTGGTTGAACTCGCACTGAATTCGATCCGTTGTGCATCTCCCGAGTTCTCGCCTGCTGATATGAACAAGCGCTACAGTTGCAGACATACTCAGACGAATTCTTCCCCGAGTCGCTACTGTCCATGTTTCCTAAAATATCCTTTCAACACTTGTGTTTGTCCTGGTTAATATCTCTGCGAAATTCAAACCACATTCGAAAAAACTGTAACTTCGACGTTGTCCCTTGCATTATAGTTCCGTATAAATGAATCTATCGAATTTAGACAATTGAAATTCAAGTTTGTCACATCAATGTTTAAATGCTTCACTGCTTGTTCCTCTTTACCCGAGCACTACGATGCGCAAACTTTCTTCCAAATCATCATTTTATATCATAAATAAACCACATGTCAACTTTATGAACAGACTGTTATACGAGCGCCCTGTCTGTATTTTAACCTTCAAAATATGCTGTCGTTAATTATTCATTCATTCTGAAAACCGTATTTACATTAGAAAGCAAGTCGTTTCTTTTGTATTCGCAACACAGACAATAACAACAGATCATAAAAGGCAAATATATATATTCAGGTATTGGACCCGCATCCAGTAAAGGTGAATAGGAAAGCTTTTATGATTTTTAAAATCTTAAGATTTTCGAAATAATGTTCCAAATCTCACAAATAGCACCTGCTCATATCATTCAAACGCCTGCCAGGTTTATTTGGTTGCGTAATACAAGTCTATAATTGGAGGTTATCTAATCCAGAAGCACAAGACTTCAATTGTACAAGTTGAGAAATAACAGACATCTAATATTCGCAACAGCAACAAATTCCGCTTTTCCAACTGGTTGAGAAAGAATATGGATGTGTGTTTGTTGTTGTTACGGTGGCAAGGTTTAAATTTCAATAGTTCTAGAAAGAGGATTTGTGTACATCCGTTGGAATACCAACTGGTAAAATGTCAGAACTAGAAAATATATCACATGTCACAATTATATTGTAACTTTTCTTACTAAGACTTTTACTCTTTAGAAAGGAATTTATAAGCGTAGAAAATATTTAATTTTTTGTGAAGAAGAGCCAAATGAATTGTGATTTAACAACAGAAATAGGAAGACAGGTCATAAATTTGAAATGGAATATAAAATGTGCTGGAGAATTTTCTTGGCTCGTTACCAGCCTTCGCTTATGAATATGAACGAAGACAAAACAAATTTGGCGAATGACTGTTTGCTATCGTGTTAGCAGCTGTGTGCACAGCTCTTCGTCATGTTTACGGTTGTATCTTGGCAAGTGTCTGGGGGACAAAGTCTCTTTAAATAGGCCTACTCTGGGACCCAAAGTCGCTGCAACTTTGTGCGACTTATGGTGCGACTTAAGGTGCGACTTAAGACGACTTTTAAGTCTTAAAAGCATAATTAACCAGAAAACTGGGGCGACTTCGGGTTCCAGAGTAAGCCTCTTTTTAAAAATCGTGCATAAAACAGGCTAGAGGAGTTTGGGGGTCCATCTACACATTTACTGCCCTGATCAGTTTCGATATTCTCACTAACAAATTGCTTATTCTTGTAGTGCCTATAGTATGGAGAAGATCTGGATGGAAATGAAGGGTCAAAACAGAATCTTGTAAAGCGAGTAATGGTAAAAAAAATGGTGAAATATAGATGACAGTTTTTGGAATTTGCTCGTATATATTTCGTTCTCTGCTTTTCTGGTGTACAAATGTATCACCGAGCCCTAAGCATTTTTCCTTAGAATAGAATATCGTTCATCCACTGATAGATTGAATTGCTTAAAAAACCTAGTGACCGATGTAAATACAGTGAAAGATAGCTTTAGGCAATACAAGTACCGCCCGCCAAATTCCTCTATGCATCAATTTGGACAAAACAAAAGTGACGGTGCAAACAGTATTTTGTCACTTCTGGCTGCTCCGCATTCTTGGTTCTGAATGCATGAGGATCTTTTAAGAGGAAGCTTCCGTCACTGAAAGTGATTTCCAGAAAGGTCCTCTAACAAAAGAAAGTAATCAAAAGTATATCTATATCTATACGGCACGATTTAAGAATTAAGTCGAAGTACAGTTTAAATGTTATATGAAAATCTAAAATTAGTTATTAACTTAGTAAAAATTCGTGTAAGTTCCTTTTAAGAATCGTTTTAAGCATCGGCTTTCTAAGTTCCCCTGGTAGACAAGCCCAATCGTTGGTAACCCTGGAGTGGGTTGTCCGCCTTCCCCATTCCGTTCTCGGCTTTGGAAACCTTGGTAAATATCCGACACTGCTAGCAATTTACTGAGCCAAACCAAGAACTCAAAATGACGAAAATCCTTACCTTCAACTTATCATTCTCTTCACGGATTTCTTCCGGCTTCGGTCCAAACGCTTTCTGCGCCAACAGTTTCTCTTCGATCTGGGCCATGACTGCAGACAAGTTTTCCAAATCATTTTGGTACTGGTCAGCTGCCGGACTCACCAGGTCTATCTGGGCCTCTCTCTCATCCGCCACCTGGGTCACGTGATTCCATGTATCCACGATTCCGTTGACCTCATGTTGAAGTTCAGCGGCCTGCTCTGGCTCCACGTGCTCCACTAGCGCCTGGGTAGCCTCTTGGAAGTTTTCGATTATGGGTTTTTGCTGTTTGATTTCTTCCTGAAGCGACTAGTGAATGACAAAACATTGTTACTTTGGTTTAGAATTGCCTAGCAACATAACAAAATTAGCTACTAAGAAAGAATGAAATGATGTCGGTCATTACAAGTGGAATACTAACATGAATAATTAACGGTCTGTTAAAGGCTCACTTGCAACCGAGATGCTTTGCGGGTCGTTATTAATGTTAACATCTCGTCGACATTACAATGTGTCTTTACTGTATAGTCCACATGAGGTTTGATACTCTCGTTTTTTTGAGTAACAAAACATAATGACCTTACAACTTATTATCAAGCACTTAGAAGTTAATGTGACAAAACAGACTTTTTCATCCTGAATTTATTGGACCCCACGGAATTCAATAACACACGCAAAGCATTTTGGGTACAAATGAGTCTTTAAAATGGCAATGCTCATCTTTCTAACTAAGATCTACGAAAACGGTCTGTAGATGTCTAGGGTTAGGGTTGAGTTAGAATGGAGAACCAACACAACATGCAACAACAAATTAGAAGGAATCTAAACTGTTTCTCAAGTTTCCTCTTGTCAGACCTGAAATACGTAAATGTAAACTAAGTCCAGCGACAAAAATCTGCTCCATCCCACTCCTGCTGGTAAAGAAGCGGTACTCCCAGATAATTTAAGTGTTAGCTAAATCTTTATATTACGACTCACAAATATGAAACTGCATTTCAAATTAGCATAGTTAACAATTTAATACAACATTGTTACAATGCTCGTACGGTTTCTTTAGATATTAAAGCGGCGTTAGTTGCATGCAAATGCCGGTGCAAAGGCATTCAATGGTTTAGTTGGTTTAACAACGTTAATCATTGGTCAGAAATGATGTGCAGTTCACACGTGATACGGGTGCATGTGCAAATGCGTTTTATAAGGGTGAAATGAATATGAACAAAAGAACAAACGTTGTGGGGTGTCCAATGCGTGGGAGATAACTGTAGGAGCCCGAACAGGATACAAATTCATTTGCAACATTTACAGACACGACATACGTTCTGGAGGGCAATCGATTCAGAAGTTTCGTCGAAAACATGCTCAAAGGAAATGGCAAATGAAGACAACGCGATGTGTGACGGTGAAGTGAGAAACAAAGCATGCGTGGAACAAATTCACTTTTATTAAACAACACAATATGTGCAGATGTATGGGTAACGATGACTGGACAAGCAATTCTGTAAGCTCCAACAAGAGCTATTGACTTTCTAGTCATACTCAACAGCTAGGAATTGTTTGGAACTGTTGATTTTATCCTTTACCAGAACAAGCTGATAATTCTAAATTTCAGACACACAGTTCGACTTTGCGTCTTGACGCAACAATAATATTCTGTCAAGCACAATAACAACAGACACACTAACCTTGTTACTAGCTATACACTGTTCAAGTAAATCAAACATAATACAATACAATACAATACTATACTATACATACAATAATGCTCTGCTTTATCTCTTGATTTATATATATTATATCAAGAAACTAGATTAATTTTATCTTTTGTGCATTTTACATAAAAATCTATTTTTTTTTAAATACACCGTTATATTGTTTCCCTAAAATTTCTAACTGAAACTGAAACTAGAAATACGAGAAACTTTTCTTCGAGTTTAAAGCCAAATTTATTGTATGTAACATTCATCCTGATCAACCCATTACTATAAATTCTGAGTAATTTTGAGTAACTGCTTTCTTAATAAATAAATATTTATTGTAGGTTATATATATTCTAATACAACGTTTTTCAATACATTTATTAACATTAGTAATATTTGAAAAATATTATTTTTGGATTGAAAACTTAAAAAAAAAATGTTATGTTTCAACTTGCATCCTACATGTGTCATCCTTATTTTATGTCGAAACACTTAGTTCCTTGTGTTTAGCACGTAACATGTTATTAAACAAACACTACCTTTACGTCTTTAGGTCCTGCAGTAAATGCAGGTATAA
Organism: Epizoanthus scotinus; assembly: GCA_024757865.1. Lineage (NCBI taxonomy): Eukaryota > Metazoa > Cnidaria > Anthozoa > Zoantharia > Epizoanthidae > Epizoanthus > Epizoanthus scotinus. The sequence goes on along the minus strand of JANUFV010135997.1, from coordinate 3,274 downwards.
ATCAAACAATTTACACAAATCAACACATATTTATGGTTATTACGTTTAGTGGGAGTGCACCGTTTGTTTACAACAGTTTTCGCTGTTCTACATGCGTGGCATTTTCCAGCTAAGCGAAAGCAAGTTATTTCAGTATGATCTTAAGAGGAACTTGAGTTAGGAGGACGGATTATTGAACATATACATAAATAACTGAGGATATTGCCATGGAGAGCCATGGAGGGCCATGGACAGCCATCGAGCTACGGTGTTTTTGAAACTCAATGGGCGTTTAGGTATTTTCAAATACCTTAATATATATCCGTTGTTCTCGAAGTTCGGCGACTTTCCAGGACAGGGGCCTCAGATAGCTTACTTTTCTCTCGGTAGCCATCAGCCAACTGACGAACGCCTCCAACGAGAAAGGTAACTGTATGTTGTACTTCGAAAGGCTAAGAACGATCACAGACTTTCTTTCAACAATTAGCATGTAAATTCGCTCTATAATGTGCAGGAATCGGGTCCGTACTTTGAACGTGGTGGGAGTTCTCGACTGAGTTGAGATTTCGGGTGCTTGATACGAGACAGGTGTTTCGGTGGACTGTATTTCTGGTTCTTCAGGTGCGACTTCAAGTTCGACTCCTTGCTCAGTAGCAGCTATTTCAACTGCCTCTATTGGTTCCTGGACTTTGCGCGGGAGCGCGGGATGCTGGAACTGGGTGGATGTACTTTCTGTCCACACCGTCTTGGAAACTCGCTGTACACGTCTTCCATCCTCCATAAAGTGCTCTTCAATGCTTTCGTCTGGTTCAGACCCGAATTCTACTGGTTTGAAGCCAAACGAGTCTGGTGCCAGTTTGATTTCAAGTTCAAGGGGTACATGTGCCATCATGGGTCCTTCAGGCAGGTACGTCTTTGTAGAAACAACTCTCTTGACAACTTTCTTAACCTTTCGCCCTTCAGCGTCCACAAATTCTTCAATTTCCTCCACTTTTCGTGGCTGTGCGTCGACTGTTTCTAAAGTTTTGAGCGCAACTGGTGCCTCTTCTGCAGCCTCTTCTGGAGGTAACGCAACAGCATGAACCGTTACCCTTGTGGATGGCGTTACAGTCGTGGTAGTGGTTATTTGATAGGGACTCTTAATAATACGGCCTTCATCGTCAACATATTCCCCTACTACACGTTTCTCAGGCAGAACGGACTCTGGACCTATTGTATCTTCAATACTTGAAGGAATTTCTTCTAAGTACACTGGCTCCGCTAACTCAAAAACAGGACTCGGCTTTCTAGGTTCGTCCTCTGTGGATTCCAACTGCTCCAGCGGCACAGCAGTATTGTCAGGTCTAAATACAACACTTGTCGTGGCCGAAGGTTGGCGGACAATTCTCTCAACTTTTTTGCCATCATCTTGGAGATACACTACTATTTCCTCTGCTTCAGGGCTTGGAGCAGTTTCAATCTGTTTGACACAAGGTAGCTGCTTTAGTGCCACCTTAGCCTCTCCCTCGGGGCTAACTGTCCGCGTAATGATAGATTGCGTCCTTACAGTGTGCTTCACAAATCTCTTGACTCGCCTACCTTGATCATCAACGTATATTTCTACCACCCCCTCTGTTTCTGGTTGTTCAAGATGTTGGGGATCAGATTCATACACTGGACTCTCAGCCACAGATATGGGAGCTGCCTCCTCATCCACAGATACAGCCGAGGGTTTAATTTTCTTGGGAAGAGGAACTTCAAGTATAATATTATGCTCAGGCAGGGCTTCCGTTGGCGGAACATGACTGACAATTTCACGGGCACTGCCCTCAAACAGCTCAAGAGGTACAAATGCGGATGTTTCCTCGTCAGGTGCAAAAGCTTTGTCTGTGCTTGGTTCCTTGGTGATATACGCCGTTTCCACATTTTCAAAAGTCTTCCTGCCTGCTGTTGATGGAACTGCAGTTTCTTCATTCATGGGAGTCCTAGGTTCATCAGATGGCAAAGGACCTCCCAGTTTAACAGTTATCTCTTCAGGAAAACTCCGTTTTCTTGCAGTGGTTACTGTCTTTGTGGAAATAGTGCGTTTCACAACCTTTCTCACGATTCTTCCTTTGTCATCAACAAATTCCTCAACCACGTCTTGTGTAGGCAGTTCTTCAGTCAGTGGTACTGGCTCATATAGATAGTCTACAGCTTCAGGCTGTTCCAGCTTTACAGGTGTTGTGCGTTCTACTGATGCGTCCTCAGGCAATCTTCCCTTAATGGTAACAGTCTTTGCTGTAAAGCTTCGCTGGACTGCCCTCCTAACTATTCTCCCCTCCTCATCTATGTACTCTTCCACGTCTTCAAGAGGCACTTCACTATCCGCCAGACCTTCATCCACCTGTTCCAAGCTGTCAAGGTCAGGAATGAAAACATTTCTTTCATGGGAAGTTGGTTTGATTCGTTCTTCGTGAGCCCGAGGAGATGAATAGATATTCGGCCTTAGTGTTGGGCTATCTACTGAAAATACATGTTCAAGTGGAAGAACATGAGGGCGTTGTTCCTCTTCTACAGGAACAAACCATCGAGGACATCTATACCTGCGTTGCACATCCAGAATAATTATCTCCTCTCCATCGGATTCCTCTTCATCGGATTCCTCTTCATCGGATTCCTCTTCTCCATCTTCTTCCTCCTCTTCTTCCTCCTCCTCTTTAGGTTCCTTAGGCTCGTCGTCTTCTGTTTTGCGTTCAGTAGGCTTCACAGACGTCACTGTCCAGCCCGGACAACTAAGTGTGAAAGATACAACAGTATCCTCTTTCCCTGGTTCTTCTCCTGTTATTGGCTCGGCAAAAACACGACTTACTTGACTAATGGTCACAGTCTTGGTTGTAACAGTGCGCCTTACAACTCGCATGACTGGTCTCCCAGTATCATCGATGAATTCTTCAACTACATCTTCAGTTGGCGGTTCTGCTTCATCCACTTCCTTTGGTTCTTCCGAAATAGACAAAGGAAACAGTTTTTCAAAACCAGGGGCGCTCTTATCCTGTGCTGGTTTTGGTTCATCTGATGGCTCAGGGGTAGGATCGCTCTTGACTGGTATCGGTTCCTTGTCTAACTCATCAAAATCTGGAAGAACGACATCTCTCTCAGCTGCGCTCGGCGCCAGAACATCTTCATCTGCAGGTATACCTTCGATCGTTATTTTCTGAGGTATATCAACTTTAATATCAAAGTCTTCCAAAGGAGTCACATCAATAGGCTCGGACGGAACCGCCTCCTCGTCCGGTGAACCTTCAAATACTTCAAGTGGAACAAAAGGTACACT
>JANUFV010135886.1:0-14650 GCA_024757865.1 Epizoanthus scotinus | reverse complement strand
TGTATTCCACGTTAAATTTCACTCGAAAAATTCATATCGCACTCATCGCTTCGCGATTCGTGCGATATAATTTTACTTGTAAAATTTAACGTGGAATACCCTCGTCAGGCAACGAATTTTGCTATAAAATATGACTCAGTTCCCTCATTGGAATTATACATTTTGCGTGGCTGTAATACCTCAAACCATTCAAACGTAATGGGGCCATACCTTAGCATGTTCGTCGTCTATAGACCAAGGTTATTCAAACTTCAATATTTTCCCGTTTACCAATTACGAAAAACGTTTAAAACCTGAAGCTAGATAATTCGTGCCTTGTTTGTTTTCGTTTAGTTCTTCTATTATAGTTTTAGCCTCTAAATTACTTTTCTTACTATTTCTAGAACTGCTCTTGAATATTAGCAACAAAGTCAAAAATAAAGAAATCGGCAAGATGACAGCTGCCGAATTTTGATTTAGAATACCTGATACTAATTAATGGCCAATTAATGCGGCGGAAAATAATCAGTGGATTGTGTACTAATTGCAAGTCTAATGGTTTTCTGAACCCTTCTCAACCGTTTTGAACTTACTTCTTGGGGCGTCCTAACCCTAACCTTATCCCTCACCATAACCCTGACCCTTCGCCGTTATGCCTTCGTGATACTGAAAATAGTTGATGCCACGAATGAGATAAAGTGGCTATATGTCACGGTAATGCGCATGCTCTCTAATCATATCAGGAACAAAGCCATCACAGTCATGAAACACAAGTTGTAAGCTCAACAGGGTAACAGGAAATGATAAATGGTTATATATTGTGATTATATATACCGTGACATAACCCCTTTAACTCAGTTAACTTAACATTAACCTCAGTTTACTGCATTTGCTGTTCAGGAAGAACTTTATATACGTACAAATTGGGTACAAGTCCCTGAGTTATGAGCTCTATCAACAGCAGGAGGATTACGACATCGGATCTCTTTTTGGTAAGAACCAACATTTATTGGAGTCTACAGTTGTTATACTTGCTTAGTTTAAAATCTATACTTATACTTACTTAGTAAATATAATGACTTCAATTGTGAAAGTAGGATAGCTGGCCCTAAGACATCCAAACTATGTTCCTCCTTCATTTCCCTGTTATTATTACTTTTCTTCTCAATGTAATAAACAAAAAGAGATTTTCTTTGCCGAGTTCAGATTGATCAATATCAAATCATTTTCGATCTCTATTATCATATCAACAGTAAATTGAACTAATAAAATCCTTTCACAGCTTCATGCACAAGTACTTAAACCGACATGAAATATGGATTGTTTGCATTTTGTGTTCCCGCAAATTTTATCTCGCACTGGAACGGTAAAACAAAGTTTTCACGTTCAAAATCAGAAGAACCCTCACAAGTTTCAAATAGGTTTGATTTAACAACTCTTTGTGCTACGTACTTCACATTCAACTTATTTTGCTTCTAAAATATGATCCAAGATGTCCATGATATTATACAGTCTATACAATGAGCGACCACGTTTCCATTTGAGCTCCGGCAAGAAAGATTCGAGAACGCAAAAGCGTATTGAGACTATTTTGATGAATAATTGCAAATAACTGGAACTGAATAGTCCATTAAATTATTAGCAACTGCCGCTGATTTCAATGACTACAGACTCATGTTTACAGTGTTAGCCTCGACTAGAAGTTAAATGTTCACAAATACCAGCGAAAAGGATTAAAAGTAGCACCTCCAACGATATACAGAATTGTAAGTAGCCCGTATCTCCGTTGGTATCTATTTCAACACGAGTCTGTAGTCATTGAAATCAGCGGCAATTGCAAATACAAAACGGTAGGTACTTCACAAATCATACCCGAAGTGTAACCCTAACCCTAACCCTAACCCTAACCCTAACCCTAACCCTAACCCTAACCTTAACCTTAACTTTGACCTTGACCTTAACCTTAACCCTAACCCTAACCCTAACCCTAACCCTAATCCTAACCCTAATCCTAACCCTAATCCTATCCCTAACCCTAACTATATCAAATGCTCGTAACCAAGGTGTCCCGATGCCCGTACTTCAAAACTACTGTTTGCCAGTATCGATCTTTGATGATCTCCATATTGAATGCCGCACGAAATGAAGAATAGCAAGTTTTAAAAAGATTCTCGTTTTTCGTCTCCAGTTCTTGACTAATTTCAAGACTCAAGTTAGCATTATAAATTGTCAGGGTATTTGCATTGTGCTGAAAGCTCATCTCCAATTTGTTTCAGGTGAAATTGGTGGAAACATGGGTTTGTTTCTTGGCTGCAGCCTGCTCACAATTTGTGAGCTGTGGGACTTTGTGGCCAGCGTGATGTTCAAATGTTATAAGTGAATACAAGATAGTTGTTATGTTTGCACACGAAGACCTCGTAATAACGATTGTTTGGGCATACGCCAAAGGCAGAGACGATTTTGTTATCATGAAAAGTCTCATTATCTTGGCATCATATGCAGATGGTAGTTAACGTGGTACTATACTTTCTGTTGGCACTATGCACTTTGCATATTATCTATTCTTATTATTTCCTCAAACAATATTGACAGTAACACGGATTTAGAAAGTCCAAATCAAAGACGTCTTTGCAAACTAAACTAAATTAATTGCAATAGAAAGGCAATTGTTTATCTCTCTTAAAGAAGAAAGTTGCAGTCTTTGCCTGCGTTTCTCAATTTAAAAAATGTAAACTGTGATGTAGTAGTGAAACAGGCTATTTACCGACGAATCGAATATGGCGGCCAGAACTTAAGCAGTTACCTTTGTGATACTGCATTCGCAACATCAAATTCGCATGCTCATTTTTACGAGCGATCCACAAATTTCTTTGTATTGGATCATGAGAAACCAGAAGCTTCGAACATGAGATGCATTTATGAAATATTAATACTCGAATTTAAACTCCATATCTTCGCACTGCCGTATATATCCTTAGTTAATGACATGCTTTTAGATTTGTATTTATACTCTGGTGTTAAGCCTTGGCTGTGACTTAACTATCTGAACTGAAGCACAAGGGCAAGTTGCGGAAATGCAATTCAATTTAAAGACGAATCTTCAGGATCATAATTTTACTGATCCCATTTTCATTTGGCAAGAAATTGCATTATTTGGGATAATTTTGATACTGTTTTCAAACAGGAACAGGGTATCGACAAGGTGATAATTGGAACTAAATTTAGAATAATAGGTAATGGTGAATAAAATCACAATATTTCCTAGCTACTGGAGGGAAATTTTGATTCTTAATCGTGGGTTTAATTTGATAATTCGAAGCTTAAGGTATCAGAATGGGTTACGAGTGTATTTGGCTTTTCCTTCAATAACGCGCAAAGATTCCATTTAATCCCCATAAAAGTATACATTTTCTAAAAGCTTGATAAATAACGATTCCAAAAATATTTATTATTATGAGATTGGATAAAATCAGAGGTCCCAGTGCCCAGTTTTCCAAAACAAAGATATTTGAAAGACGATGTCTGAACTCAGAAACTAATTCACGCAACAGCGTGATTTACATAATGCCTGAATTAGCGCATCCTGAGCTGCTTAACCGTGTCAGCGTTTTCTAAATTAATGCGTATTTCTTTTGTTATTGAGCGTCAAAATTTAAGTCACAGTTACAAATTAAATTCTCTTGAATTATGTAAAATATTTCCAAAACCTATTGAAAAAAAAGGAAACGCTGACACGGTTTACATATACACATATTCAGCAGCATCTGTACAAATTTTGCGCTTCATACGTCCAATACTTTATGAGATGAGATCCCCTACAGCTAATCAGTTTTGATGTTTTCAATATTGAAGAAAAAGCGATTTTAAAATTCTTCCTGAAGAAGGGCTCTTGGGGAAGTAAAAAATATTTTTCGCTGTAACTCGAAAACTTAAAAATATTTCTTAATCAATTTTTTGCAAGAAGAAAATTTGTTTTCTAAAGAAACATGTCAAACCAAAAACTCATTTTTGAAAAAATACTTCACTCAAGCCCAGTCTGATACCTTAAATTAAAATTTTAAATCCTAAATGCTGTGGTAGAAAACACAAAAGAGGTGACGATAAGTCATAGAGGATAGTATAGGAACCGCCAATTTGATTTTGGTCCGAACTTGGAGATCGGAAATTCAATATCCTGCATTTGTGTTCACGTTTGTTTTCATTTTATCGTTTCTTGTTGTCGTTTTGAGCTTACAAATCGCGTTTCATGATTGTAAAGGCTTTTTCTTCAAGTGGTGACATTGTCCCTTTATTAAATAATAGCAAACGTTGTCTATTATGCAAATCAGGTTCATATTGTGAGGCTATTGTTGTCGATAGAGGAAAACAAATTAAACGAGACTGAGTGCGGCAAGTCAATTGCGTCGCTGTAAATTCATTTTACACACTGGAACATATTGCCGGAGCTGGGATACTGGACTGAAAGGTGTCAAGGTAAGGTAAAGTGAGGGTTGTAACATGATTTCAATTTTCACAATTATTAAAATCACGCACGGCACTGATGTTCTAATTCTCAAAAAAAAAATTAAATGCTAAGAATATTTACTTGTTTTGGTTATTTCTACTTCAAGAAAAATGTACCACCCTAATATACTCATTTGCTTGAACTTTCTTATGTTAGTCCAGCAAATCCTTCACACCTTTCCTATAATGCTAATTGTCGCTCTTTAGAGGATGCACTTATCAAGCTCCCGTTCATTAAGTGCCATTATCAACTATACTGATAAGAGTGACTGCATGTATTTTAACTAATTACAAACTGCTTCTCCGTTTTATGTTGCTTCAATAATTATTTCAATACTATATTAACAGCTTTTCGCCGTGAAATACATAAATTACATTGGTAACAACGTTTAGGATGATGTTGTAGGAGATGTTGAACCAAAGTAAACCTGTTTCAACATCAAGCAAAGATAATTAACTCTGTCACTGTCATAACCTATCAGTGATACCAGTCTTAACTAGTAAAATACTGAATTTGCAAGTAATACATTTTGTCTTTTATGTATGTTTTTTCATTTTGATTTTTCTTATGGAAAATAACAAACATCTTCATCAAATTAGGTGCATATTTTGTAGAACATTGTTAATACATATCCTAATGTTTCATGTTATGGTTTGGTTATCAAACCTCTCACTGAGAACAATTATACATAGCAAGGGAATACAAAATTAAAGAATTCCTAACAAATTTATTTTCAAACGCAGACTTGAGTAAGAAGTAGTGCCATCGGCTATTAAATAATGCAGCAACACAACTATGGCATGGAGTTTGATTTCGGATTGTGGGTATATTTTCAGCATTATATATTTGTCCAGTGTCTGGCTTCGTTCACAGGATATCCTCGCGCGCGCATTCAAGATGGCGCCGGGCCAAATGTGCTGGTTAGAGAAATAAAGATTGCGGAGAAATTGCAAATGCTGATGCTACTAGTGGAGTGCTGGCATCATTTTGGAAATTAAATTTAGACATTTAAAAAAACATAATGGCGGACATTAGCAGAAGTTAAGCAAAGATTCAAAATTGCGGATTGGTGAGTTCGACTTGGCTGTATTATCGGAAAGAAAACTTTTAATTTATTAGAGTCGGAGAAACTGTTTGAATTTGAATTTTAAAATTATTAAATTCGCCACATCTATTATTTAAAGGAAGAAAATTAATAATAATCGGTGTGACAGGTGTAGAAGACAGAATCTATATTCCAGTTGATGGTCTTCACCTACTCGATAAACAAAGTTGTATACTGTTTACACAGTAAGATACGAAGAAGGGTATCTAAAGGCGAGCATGTTGCTTCAAGATTGTGGTTGTAGTTCATTTTTGAATTCATCTAGGTAGTTATATAATTGAACTGTCAATTTATAGACTCCAAAGTCAGAGCTAAATGCCTGCAGGCTGAACAAATACTTCAGTTTGCAGCATTCGCTTGAGGTTACTATATAATGTCCATTTAGATGTAAACGGCCATGTAATTCATTGCTGCGTTTATTATTTGGCTAAATGTTTTTGACATCCCAAAACAAAATATAACTACTTTTTACAAACATATCGCCGCTGTAACATACAATAAATACATCTTCATATTATCTGATGGAAAGACTAATTTAGATTGAGTTTGTTTTGCATGTGTGTGATGGTGTTTTGTATGCGGAACGCAAGCAGCAGACTTCTATTTGCAACTAAGTGAACTAATGCTAATTGTCGCTCTTTAGAGGATGCACTTCTCACGCTCTCATTCATTAAGTGCCATTAGCAACTATATAAGAGTGACTGCATGTGTTTTAACTAATTACAAACTGCTTCTTCATTTTATGTTGCTTCAATAATTATTTCAATACTATATTAACAGCTTTTCGCCGTGAAATACATAAATTACAGTAACAACGTTTAGGATGATGTTGTAGGAGATGTTGAACCAAAGAAAGCCTGTTTCAACATCAAGCAAAGATAATTAACTCTGTCACTGCCATAACCTATCAGTGATACCAGTCTTAACTAGTAAAATACTGAATTTGCAAGTAATACATTTTGTCTTTTATGTATGTTTTTTCATTTTGATTTGTCTTATGGAAAATAACAAACATCTTCATCAAATTAGGTGCATATTTTGTAGAACATTGTTAATACATATCCTAACGTTTCATTTTATGGTTTGGCTATCAAACCTTTCAGAACGATTATGCATAACAAGCAAAATTATTTATAGCAAGAGAATACAAACTGAAAGCATTCCTAATAAATTTATTTTCAAACGCAGACTTGAGTAAGAAGTAGTGACATCGGCTATTAAATAATGCAGCAACACAACTATGGCATGGAGTTTGATTTCGGATCGACGCAAGATGATAGAGGTATGTCTGGATCTTTGTACAATAAGTTATAAAATGTCCTAAACCTGAACTCAGAGACCTAAACCGAAACACTATGAAATCGATGCTTCACAGTGACACTCTCAGCCTAGGCGCCTTGTGGGTATATTTTCAGTATTATATATTTGTCCAGTGTCTGGCTTTGTTCCCAGGATATCCTTGCGCGCGCATTCAATATGGCGCCGGGTCAAATTTATCGGTTAAAGAAATAAAGAATGCAGAGAAATTGCAAATGCTGATGCTACTAGTGGAGTGCTGGCATCATTTTGGAAATTAAATTTAGACATTTTTTGGTGGACATTAGCAGGAGTTAAGCAGAGATTCAAAATTGCAGATTGGCGAGTTCGACTCGGCTGTATTATCGGAAAGAAAACTTTTAATTTAACAGAGTCGGAGAAACTGTTTGAATTGGAATTTTAAAATTATTTAATTCTATTATTTAAAGGAAGAAAAATAATAATAATCGGTGTGACAGGTGTAGAAGACAGAATCTACATTCCAGTTGATGTTCTTCGCCTACTCGATAAACAAAGTTGTAAACCTTTTACACAGTAAGACACGAAGAAGAGTATCTAAAGGCGAGCATGTTGCTTTAAGTTTGTGGTTGTAGTTCATTTTTGAATTCATCTTGGTAGTTATATAATTGAACTGTCAATTTATAGACTCCAAGGTCAGAGCTAAATGCCTGCAGGCTGAACAAATACTTTAGTTTACAGCATTCGCTTGAGGTTACTATATAATGTCCATTTAGATGTAAACTGCCATGTAATTCATTGCTGCGTTTATTATTTGGCTAAATAGTGTGAGCGTGGTTGGCGCAGTCGGTTACATCTCTGACTTCCAACCCAAAGGTCTCAGGTTCGATCCCTGGTCATCCCAAGGATTGTATTTGTACGACCTTCTTTCGCCACACCGTCCGTGGACAGGGACGTTAAGCCGTTGGTCCCCCAACTGAGTGAATAGTGGTAGGGGGATAAATTGAGTTTGGAAGGGGGAACAATAAAAAACTTAAGTAAAATACTGTAATCAATATATTGCAAAAACTTGCAAAATTTTGTGGTGACAGTTTTATGTATCCCCTTTAATTGTACATATACAAACAAGTATTTTTTCATCAAATGCAAATGAAAAGGCAAATGCTCTTACATGCTATCAAACATGTACCATTTGATCGAGACCACTCAGTGTATGTCAGCAGGCAGTGTAGATATTTGTAAATCGTAAAAGCCATTAGGCAGAGCTTTACTTGCAACAATAATTGCTAGTTTTGTAAACTTTTATATTACTTTGTTTCTATTTTTCTCATTACATACATAGGTCAAGATAATAACGACAATCAAGAAAAGCATTCCCGTAAAATGATTTGCAAATCTGCAAGTGTCGCAGCGGTCACAAGTAAAGAGGAGAACTCCTCTGCATCAGTAGAGACGTTCTCCTCCAAGTGGTATACATTTGTGCAGGGGACGACATTGCACGGAATTCGCCACGTGTTCGGGGATAAAGCATCTTGGGTTCGAATATTGTGGCTGCTCTTCCTATTATCGTCGGCTTCATACTTTACCTACTCCACGTTCAATAGCTTTGTAAAGTACTACAAGTATCCCATGACTACAGAAGTACGAAATCTGAGATACAAATCGTTGCCATTCCCGGCTGTATCGATTTGCCTTTCTAATATTGTCCAGATGAGCAAAATTTATGCGCGGGATACAGATAGCAGTTTTAAGAGTCAACAACTTAATATCAGTGCCTGCAGTGCCACTGCCAGGGTCAGAGGTAACCGTCCTTGTGGTCACGCCTTGCTTTGCTGCTGTATAAATCTTGACGCAGTATTTCAGGGCAATCGTTTTGTAGACAACTGTACCCAAGAGTATAGAGATGAACTTCTCGATGCACTGAAATGGCAGAAAGATAAAATTAATAAGGCAGAGTTTTTGAGTGTTTATGCACAGAATATCTCAGAGATGTTGTCTTCCATGAACACATTCGGGTACAATTTCCTACCGATTAATGCCAGCGATTTTGTGAATACAATGACTGACTATGGCAAGTGTTTTACTTTTAATTCAGGAAAACCAGGTTATCCTATCAGGAAAATGTTTAGAAGTGGGTCGTCTTTCGGACTTAATCTTGTATTTGATCTAAATATCGACAACTATACGATGGCCCTGTTTACAGATGGCGTAAGGGTGGTGATTCATCACCAGGGGGAGTTCTTTGACCCATGGAATGGCATTCTGGCTTCACCAGGGACATTTGTTTCATTCACAGTAAATCAGAGAAAGGTGAGTATAAAGCTACTTAGTCAGTTATTAATTTCTCAATAGTAAAAAAACTGTCTTTCGAAAAATGATTTAAAAACATTTTCTTAGCATACAGTGACAAGTTGAGGTCAATTTTTCATAGTTAACGAGTTTGCCTAGTGTGTACTTTCAAATGTGTCCGACATTTTGAGCGAAATGCTAAGAAAATATAACCATCAAAATGTAAACTTCTGAAATAAAACATCTGTAATGTTTGTTGTTAATATATACTGATGTATACCGGCTAAAGTATGTTATTAATAAACTTAATAAGTTGTAATGTATTACAAACTATTTTAACGTTTGCTGTCAGGTAGAGTGTTGAAGACTGCGTGGGGAGTATCTGTTCTGATTTTCATGATAAATACTTTTTACTATATCGTTTTCAAAAACACAACCAATTGCATTCTTCAATAGTTTATATAAATTCAATGTTGAATCTCTACAGTATGTCAGCTAACAGTTTAAAGTTGGCTCAGAGAGAGAGGCACGCATAATTTGTCTACATGTAAATATACAGGGCCTTCAGCTGTTAAATCTTTGCAGCACGTCAACTTACAGCTTAAGATTGGTTTGGGTAGTACAGTGTAAAATGATCCTGGGTTTTGAACAGATAAGATTGTCTGCATCTGATAAACAGGGTGTTACACTGCTAAATTTCAACAGCACGTCAACTTACAGTATAAAATTGGCTTAGGTAGTACATATGTCGGCTGACCTTGGGGGCAAGGACGACTTCAGTTGTCTGAACACTTGGCCTTACACTGTTTAATCTCTACAGCACATCAGCTTACCGTCTCCTTTTGAGACTAACTGTGAAAATCACACGCTGGAAATGTTTCCTACTTACACAGAGGATGGCTGCTTACACGAGTGCTTCGCAATGAGTACTGTGAAGCAATGTGGGTGCCGACTAGCTGGATTTCAAAGTAAGTTAAATGAAAATATATATGAAATGAAACTCCAAGAAGTAAACAATTAAGAAGAAAATAGCTCGGTTTCATGTGATCTGATTAATTGAATTATTATACCCAATAATAGAGGCAATGTACTGAAATATACAGGTATATTTCTCATTTCATAGATAACAAGGTTGACAGTCCTCGCACATGCTATTCAGTTGATGATTCTTGTGTGGAGAATGTTGGAGGTAAGAAAACCAGTTTGGGAAATACATTTTACAGTTCCATTATATGATGATAAAAGACAGAGACAGCGACAGTTTCACGCACATAACTTAGCCAAAATGTCAGATAGATCTTTATTGAAATTCCTTCATTACATTTGGCAAAACGAGAATACAAAGGGTGTTTACAACTTTCAAGCCAATAATGACGTACAAAAATTAATTGTAAAATTATTCAAATTTTAATTTGGAGGTGATTACATGTAAAAAGATAAAATTAGAAGAGAGATGAAGATTGATATCAATATAGATAAAATACTTGTTATAATGGTTTTATTGTGAAATGATGAAAGATGTTCTTTCATTTTAATTTTTGCCCTTAGGAGGGTTGAAGCTAGGTTTTACATTTTTTTAAAAGGAGATTGCTGCACCTGTTCAATTATGAAACAGGACCCGGATGTGGGGAGTAGATGGGATGTTTCTTAAGAGGTTTTGACGAGTTCAGATTGTTTCTGGCTGAAATTTTTGAGTCTGAGTAATTTGTCATAGATGGTTAGTCAAGTTTGTTCCTGGATACATTTGAGGGATTGGCTGAGGAATTCAGATAGACTATGGTGGAAATGCTGAGAGACATAAACAAGGAAATAGGATATAAGCAGTTAGGACAAGTGAAACAAGAGTTTGCAGTTATGCTGGTTTGCCGATTAATTTCAATTCCCTAGTCAATACTATTCAATAGTCAACTTTGTTGGAGCAATTTGCCAGAATAGGATGAATATGAGCCTAGAAAATCTGAAATCCCCATATTTATATCAAAAAATTGGTTTTTAACGTCTGTTTTAACAAGGAGAAAATGTCACTTAACAAATTTAAAACTTGATAATATATTTTCAGTTCAATCAATCAATCAAGCAATCAATGTAATAATCAGCTAATCGATAATCAATCATATATTTAAACACCCAACGCACAAAAGTTGAATTAAATTCGTTAAAACGCGCATAAAATAGAATTTTAAAAGTGTAATAATTAACCATATTCCCCAAAGTGGAGGAGATACAGGATACTATTGCCAGTATCCTGTTTAACCAATCAGAGCGCGCCAAAAACACTATTCGCTGGTTTGATATATACTAATTACATTTATTATATGGCTGTGATTGGTGAATTTCAGGCCCGTAAGTTGCCGTACGGACCTGGCGCTCTCGAGAGCGTTTACTTGTTCATGTTTTACATACACGTCTTTACTTACTCTAAATGATCAACAAAGCAATCAAATTAATATCTTATTAACTCTCTGTGCTCGGTCCGTACGGTAAGTAATGGATCTTCATTTTTCCTTTCCTTTTTAATGACACAGAAACATTTGAACAAATGAACTGCAAATGTTCAACAAGTTGTGAACATGTGGACTATTTTACTGAACAGTCATTTTCTACGTTTCCTCATAAAACCACCAAGAGATTGATTGAGAAGCATGGATACACCATTGAGTACGCAAGGTAGGTTTACTTTAATTAATAGTTATTCATAATAATTACCTACCATAGCCGTTTTAAAGAGGCCATCCATACAATTTATGTATCATTAATCAAGGAAGTCATTTTCTTATACTTCTCGTATTTGTAATAGATTGGTGCAATAATTCTTTAAACTGTCCATAGTAATAAGATAAGTTGCTTTGGCATCAACGCGCGTGGAGTCTTATAAAGATATTGTATATGGGTCAGTATGTGTGTAATGGGGTGGGGTACCGGGTGGGGGTAGCTGGGTGAGGGGGCGTAGTAGTTATCGTTCAGTTCAAAAGCAGCATAACATGCAACAGGCTGGCTGACATTTGAAGGCCGTCTCAATCTCCTTTCCAGGGTCCAAGTGGGTGTGTTGTTCTTTGTGAATTTCTGTAGATGCACTAGTATACCACTGGCCAAGAATAACTTGGGCTCTTGAAACGGGATTTACACCAGAAAATGATAGTAATATATCAGGCTTTGGATTGATTCAATATTATTTATATATTGAATTCTTAGAAAAAATGTGGTGATGTTACAAATTGGCTACAAGTCACTGAGCTGCGATCGCTATCAACAACAAGCGAGTTACGAGACCGGAACCCTTTTCAGTAAGTTTTTGATATAGTTGTAAATAATTATTTAATTGAAGACAGACAGAGACAGATATTGTCAGACAGATAGACAGGCTCACAAACAAAGACAAATAAAGACGAACATAGACACACACATTTGGACAGTGGGCATACATACAAAGGCAAATCGAGACACACAGACCGATTGAGATACTTGTAGACAGTGGACATACATACAAACACAAATAGAGACAAATAGACACACACGCACACACACACACACACACACACACACACACACACACTCTCCAATTCTCTCATTTATCTCCCAAGTTTGGATTAGTGAAATTCTCAAAGTACCTCAACCTATTTCAATTAGTCGAAGTTAAAGAACTCTCGCGCCTGCTTGTTGATTGATAAAATTCAGGAAATGCCATTATTTAATAGAGAGAAAGATTGAAAACGGAAAACGACAGCAAATCGCCTAAAGTGCCCCTTAGCGCTGCTCGAGTGCCCAGTTTCAACTCAAGTTTTCGACTAGACTGAACCACTGCTCCGATCACAGAAAACTTTGCTTATTTGTAGCTCTTGAAATTGTCTTTAACATGCTTGTTAGAGCATCGATTTTAGACAAGACACGCCAGAGTTAGATTTGTTTGAAGTTCGTCTAATTTAGCGGTTATGTTCGACTTTTATGCCACTTGCCACTATTGGCACTAAATCATATAAAAACAGACAAATAAAATTAGGCAGTTAGACACATATATAGACTGACAGAGAACCTATACCGGAGGTAGTCAGCACAAATGGTGTGCACAGTTGATTGACAGTATCCCATTTGCAGGTCAGATTGGAGGTAACATGGGATTGCTTCTTGGTTGCAGCCTTCTTACCCTCTGCGAGTTTCTGGACTTTTTGGCCAGCTTTGTGTTGCGTATTCGCGGAAAAAATCTGACAGTTCAAAATAACTGAAGCACAAAAAGCCAGTGCTCCAGTTTCCAGTGCGCCAGTTTCCAGTGCGCCAGTGCTCCAGTTTCCGTTGATAATATTCAATACACCCAACTCATAAAGACTAGGGCGAGTTCTGAACAACATGGGATCCAGGAATTTTAGGACGCATAGCGGAACAAAAATGGCGTCCTTTGCTTCGAGTGATGTGTCTTCTGTTGTTCTGTTTAAAAATGATATTCCGGGAGCGTCACTAGGAAGCTGGACACTGTCAAAACTGAAAATGATGAATTTGCAATCCTAAAGTGCCTCGTTCCCGTGCTCGTTCCAGGTTCATCCGCGTGGCCGCCATCTTTATGAGACTTGACTGGTCAGTTATACAGTTGAACCCCGATAATTCGAACTCGGATAATTCGAAGTCCTCGCTTATTCGAAGTAATTTCTGTCCCCTTGGACTTGATTTTACCCCGATAATTCGAAGTTTAATTGCCAAGCTGAATGAAAAACAACAGACGGTGTCCGATCACGTTTTAACAATGCTTTTATCCAATCAATACAGTCTGGGAATGTCCTTTGACAGTTCACAGTTCGTTTATCTCTTTAAACGCATGCTAGTTTGAGTAATTCTTAAAAACTGTTTTGTTTAAGAAAGTGACTGGCAATTTAGCGACAACAAATTGTTGAACAATGTTTGACGTTCACTGAAAAATTTCTGAAAAACTGTTTCAATTATTTACGAAAACAAAAAAACGTGTTAAAAACAATCAGAGACAACAAATTGTTCATCAATATTGTGATAATAATGTAAATAAAGGTATACAAGGGTGAAACTGGTGTATTTATACTTGACCCCGATAATTCGAAACCCCGCTAATTCGAAGTATTTTTCGTTTCCCTTGAGACTTCGAATTATCGGGGTTCAACTGTGTATACTTTGTAAATGTTTTTTAATATGTGAATTTCTGAAGGAACTGTGACTATTATTTCAAAATTGCAATTCAATATGATGGCTTTCCCGTTGAAATCATAAATGACCTAAGATCATTTCTGTCATTTCTAAATAGATTATCTTATCAAAAATTCAAGATAGTAGCTTTAAAATTAAGGATGGAAGATTTGTATAACATGATGAAAGAACTAAATAATTAATTGGCAAAAAATACATTTTGGACTAACTAATTAGACGGCCACTTGGGATCAGTATTTATAATAATAATAATAAATATTTATTTATTTATACCGCGCAAATTCAACATAACAGTTTTCAAATGCGCCTTACAATAAAATAAATAAGATTATCTA
>JANUFV010135554.1:0-14677 GCA_024757865.1 Epizoanthus scotinus | reverse complement strand
ATTTTGCTTACAAGAAACGTCATATTGGAAGCTAGTGTATGTGTTTGTTGGGAAGTGGGGGAGAGGAGGGTTGCTGACGAACATACGTTTTTCTGGGAAATGTGAAAAAATTTGATAGTTTGGTCACAACCTTTTCACATCTAACATGTGTCTATGTTTCGCTGACATTTCTTGTGGACAATATCAATAAATGTGAAGAAAGAAACAATGGAAGCAAATATTCTACTGTATTTTTCTAGGTCAATTTCCCTCACGTGTAATCTACAACTACACCAATGTTTTTATAAGAAAATATTTTCTATGAATTGTCTTGACCTAATATCTGAGAACATGTTTACATGTTATTACCAAAATAATAATAATAACAATAATATTAATAATAATAATAACAGTCATAGTGTGTAACTCAATCCAACCCCTCTTTAATAGAGGGTTCTTGTACAAATTACTGTACACCGCACCCAAATGCAAACTCATAAATGTTTGAATCTCAAAGATTTTTATAAATCAGTCATAGACAGGGTCTAAAATTTTTAAAGCATTTGGTTTGGAATTGGAAATCGATTAAAAACTGACCTTAAATGGTATTACATTTTTATTTTATACCCCCATAAACAAGGTACCTAATTTTTATTTATCAGATTTATCTCCCCCCCCCCGGCATGGATTTACAAAATTGAAATATAAATGCTAAATACAAGAAATCTAAGTTCTAACTAATTGAATAATTATGGAACAATAATGATTTTGATTTTGGTCAGTTGGTGAATTGGCAATTTCTCGGGTTTCTAAGAAAAACCAAAGCCCTGGAAATCGAAGTTATCACTATATCATTATTTTTCATTATAACCTGCAGTAGTTGAAAAGCGCATACCATTTCTAAACTTTTCCAGCTTTTCCTTCTGAAATTGAAGCCTTTTAACCTCGATATCTGAATGAGCAGCACTCTTCAGTTGCTTAAACAATTCACTGTCTAAAGATTTCCGTTCGCTCTTTGGCCTCCCACGCTTAGTTTTCACCACGCTGGCTACAGGATGCGGATGTGAGGTCGAATTCTCTGATGCTGACTTTTCAGATTGATCTCCAGTCTGTCCAGTGAGTTGGTCCCCCAAACTTATCAGAGTAACTTCTCTTGCCTTGACTGAAGACAAAAGAAGCCAAAATACATTTTAATTCTCTGGTTGAATGCTGGTAAAAAAATAACATTGTCCACAGGAGGCAAATCGGCAAAATCCAGATAAAATCACGAATCAGATAAAACAAAACACTTACCGACTACCTCAAACTGATTTGGAGCAGCAAAAACAAATCCCCGGTATATTACCCACTCTTCTGCGGAGTTGACACTGAATATCCGCCCAGTAGGGAAATCTGGAGGATCGATCTTTTTGTCCTTGATGCATATAAAGTAATCAACCCGCTGGATACTCAGCGCACGCGCTCTTGTTTCGAATCCACCATAACCTTCAACTTTAAAACGTCGTGTGAGTGACGCAAAAGTGTCCGACGCTGAAATTTTTAAATATGTAGACCATTTCTCAGTAGCTTTGGTCTCGCCCGTCTTAAATAAAAAACAGGATAGTGGCAGAAATACTGTAGCTGCAGCGGCATTGTCAGGGACCATACAAAATGTATTTTTGTACGGGGCCGGAGCAGAAGGGGACGGGGCAGACACTTTATTTTGGCAGCAAGGAAGCAGGGCGCAATTATTTTTGAAGTTTTTAGAATTGAATGTGGCGGAGCACATACTTTTTTTAGTACAAAGGATATAAATCTATATGGTGTGGTGGAACCATACTCCCCCACATTTAATACCGAAGTTCTAAGGCTAGCTAGACAATACTTAACCCAGGTCAGATCCTGGCGGGTGCTGACAATCGCAAACGTGACAGAACAGCCACTGTGCGACAGTCAGGTTTCAGCAATGGATCTTTTTTAAGTGGAGCGCAGGCGGGGCCAAAGGTTTTTTTCATACCAACCAAAGCGGGGTAAGTATTTTTTTTAAATTTGCTCCGGCCCGGGGGTACAATCAAGTTTGCATGGTCCTTTAGCATACGAGTAGTCCCTCTTTTCCCTTCGTACTTCGTCGAAAGTTGGCGAAAAAAAATGGCGCATTTTTTTGCCAACTCTCGACAGATTACGGAGGCAAAAGAGAGACTCGACTACTCGTAGTCTAGTCTGAGTTCGATAAAGAAACATCAACACCTCAAAATATTGATGACTTAGGATTCAAACTTCATTCAACATAACTAGTGACGTGTCGAAGAAACAGAAAATAGAAGGATAATTTTACTTTAGTATAAACCTAACAAGTGAATAGCACTTTTCGCGCGCTCTGATTGGTCAATAAAAGGTGAATATCCACTACTATTCACCTTTTCCCATTCATGCGTGAAGTTGTTTGTCACACGTGCGAAAGGCCCGTTGGCACACGAGACTAGACGCGTGTGCATCTGCGATTATTTTCGCTCACTTTTTGTATGGCAACTGGAACTAAAAATAGATTATTTTTAAAGCGCTATTCACTTGATGGGTTTATACTAAAGTCTAAAGCAATTATTCCCTTCAGTGTCCAATTACCAGTTTCCAGCAAGAGACTAAATCTTTTTAAAATCGAGTCCCATTTGACTTCGTTGAGCTTGGCGCAATTGAAATCTTCTCCGCGATCAAACGCCATCTTGATTCTCTACCACGTGCGAACATGCGCATGTCATTTTAACCAGAAAAGACCGCTGTACAGGAAAACTGGCAAGCACATTTCTCTTAGTATGTGACCGTGCAGAGCCTAGTACCTAAAAAATTGTTTGAAGTCGACCATTGCTTTTAAAATTTTCTCGTTTATAAAACTGATTCCTGTTTATTAGCCTTTCCGTCAGGCGCTAGCATCAGAGACAGTGGAAGAAAACATATCCCATTCCTATTTTAGAAATTATTTATCGCAGTCTCGCAGTGCAGTAAATCCTATTTTCCACTCCAAAAAAATGGCAAATCCCAGCTCTTATTTCATTCCTTCATTCAATGGTACGATACCACTATGGTACATTATAATCCCATAAAACTCAGAAGACATCGCAATTTCGTATACATTCCAAATCCAATTCAGTAATTACTATCAAACCATTGTTGTGGAGTTTATTACAAAGGATACTGATTTATTTCAAAACTTGACCTGATTTATAAATTTTTAAAGCTATAAGGAATTTGATAATCAGTTTCAGCCTGTTTGCAGTAAAAACTATTATAGCTTTTAGAACATGGTGATCTTCATGACCTTTATTCACAAATGTGTTTCATGACTTGTTTACTTGGAAAACAACGATTCCATGTCTAAATGAGTAATTTGAACATTTGCTCTTATTTGTTGCTGCAAATGGCTGTTCAGACATTGAGTTAGGCTGGTGTCGGTGATCCAGCCGGAGAAAAGAAATGTCCCTCTGTCAGCATTAATATTTATTGACTTAATATTCAAAGTATTAAAGTGTTTCCTGTCAAAGATACCAGACAAGGACACGACAACACCAAAAGCACTTATATAATAATCCTTGAGTGAGTCGTTTTGGAATGTCCGGCAAAGTTTAAAAATCGCATCAAGATAATTTCTTTGTCGCATTAGTTTCCTGTCTAGTCGAGCTGAAAGTTATTTTCTAACTTCAAGATACGTATTGCAAAATTATTCCAGTGTACCGTGCTACAGATAGCGTGGACATTTAATTGTTCAAAATCTTTGTTTCATCTGTATAGTGTATTGATCATCACATATCCTCCACGCTTGGTTGCCCACGGGATCCGTCATCAAACCGTCGAAAGCACGGAATTTAACACCAGCACTAATATAATGCACACGATTGCCCAAAACAAAGTTTAGTGCATTGATTCACAAAGTATACCGCAAAGACCTGAGTTACTGACTTAGCTAGAGCTCGAGGTAAGTGCGTGGTCTGTTTAAACTCAGCAGACATTTCACTTCACAGCAAGCACGTGACGTGTAAAGAGTAAATTTAAATCCGTGATTGCAACGTAATTTTGAACTTATGGCGATGTATGAGGTCGAGTAAGGTACTAATGAACCGTGCACACTAGCAATTTATAGACCATGATTGCATCTATCTCATTGGTGCAGGAATTTGGAAAGGAATTTATCGAAGCCAGCCAATTTAAGCTCAGTTGCCATGGCTGATATGATGCCGCAGCAACAAAGGCCTCGAGCCAACGCGGTTCATGTTAGCAGCAGATCTGTTTTACTAGCAGCAGGGATAAAGAGAAACAGACCAAAGCTAAAGAGATCGCTCACAACCAATTCATCCGTTGGGGATGTGAATGAGGCACGAAACGAGGCCATGTTACATATAGAAAGCGGTCAACAGAACGAAACACTAAACGAAAATATATTGTCGCCACGACTTCGAGCGAGTACTTGGCATGGCGGGGTCGAAGTGTTGCCGTATCGAGCTCAAATCCCAAACTCCGTTCACAATAGCAGCAGTTCAGATGCCTCGGGTCAAGACAAAGATAAAAGTGATATCAGTAACTTCCAGGAAACAGTGAGCGCGGTTACGTTCTGTAATACGCGAATACAAGAAATTATTACCACAATTCTTGCTTCACATCTGGATAATCTCGTCGAGTACAGCCCCAAAATATGTGGCGAGAAATGCAAGGTTATCAGTCAGATGATCGAGAAAAGCGTCAAATCTATATGTGTCCAGTACAAAGTGATGGCTTTGGTGTTTATTGGTGCTATTCGTGATCAGGGCATTCAAGTGGCCTCGCAGTGTTTTTGGAGCCCGCACAGTGACCATTTCTCAATGGCGACGTATAAGAATGATTGTTTATACGCATCAGGAATTGTTTTTGCAACTGTTTATGATGACTGAAAGGGAAAGTGGAGTTAACAAGATTCATTTCACAAATCTGCTGTGTATGGGCTGATACAGCTATGAGTGAATCTAAATTGAACAATTATAAATGAATCAAACGTGTATATCACAAAATGAGACTGGGAAGAACTGTTATGACCCGATTAAGGAACCATAAACCTCCCACAAACGCTTCGAGAATGCAGATGTGTATCAATTGAAACATCATCCGAAATTCACATAGAAAGATAAACACAGACAGCGGCATCTAAAAGAAAGTTCATTCATTTTTAAAACTTGTTGATTATGACACTTAATCATGTGAATCTTATCAACAGCAATAAAGGCGGTGCAAATCTATAGCGTGATAAGTTCTTGGTACTTAAGTAATTTATTCCCAAGCTGTAACGCACTGGATTTGTAAACACATCTTACCAGGTTCTTAATGAGCTATTTCAAGTGTTTGCACAGATGTCTAGTTACAAAAGCGAGTTACACTAATTACAATAAGTGATCCATCGGGAACTTGAAAAAATAAGTGTTTTGAAGCCACAAGTTCCTTCCTTCTAAACTGCGGTTTCCATTCACGTTTCATTCTGTCACTCACACCAATAAACCCTTCTCACGTGGAGAATGTCGACATAAACCCTCATGTTAGCTCTTTGAAAATGCCAGAAATGGAAAGAGCAAGTGAATGTTGATAAGCAGCGAAAAGTTGAAAACCACAATATAATATTCATCTGGTTTTCTAAACGCCGTATATTTAAAATATATATATGACCGTCGTAAAATCAAGTTGAATTATTTGTAATATTGGTAATATGGTAATAATTATATTGCAAGCATTTCCAGGTAACTAATCCCTGCGTTGTGATTGGCTTAAAGTACAGACCTCTCGCTATAAGGAAATGCAGACCGGTAACTTAAAGGGAGTGTATCACGACATAGCGCATACGTACAAAATGTCTCTTAACTCTAACAAAAACGAGTTATAAGCCAAAAAATCATGACTAGTATGAGTGACTCGAATATATACTTGTGTTTCCAGACGAGCCTGCTTAATTGTCGGCTATTTTAATAATTTGTTCGACGGGCCAACACTAAATTCGCTTCACAATACATTGCTGTAATCTGCTTCAATCGCCTTCTAAAACAGGTCATCCGACCAAATAGTGTGCTGGGAAATGCAATTTTATATTCGACTTACTCATATTAGTCATTATTTTTAGTACATAACTAGTTTTTGTTGGATTTAAGAGACATTACGTACGCATGCGCTATGCCGTGATACTCTCCCTTTAATCGTTTGTTCTACAAACATTTTATAAGCATGTGGAAAGCCATATAATAAAAATCTTAATAACTTGCTTCGTCGGTCTGTACGGGAAAATATTTTGCCCTCGGTCTTCGGGCAAATCAGTTATTCTCCCGTACAGACCTCCCACTCGGTTAGTAAAATGTTTGTAATCCACTTCCATCTTTGACATCCTGAATTTTAGCTCAAAAAACTTCTCCTGTAACCTTACAGACTATGTTTTCATTGAATTGAGTTGGTTTAACATTTTATAAAGGTGTTCTATCATGGCTACATAATCGTATTCACAATTGCCGCGAATTTCAGTGAGTACAGACTCATGTTTACAGTGGTAGCCTCGACTACAAGTTCTCATCAGTTCTTGAACTCTCAAAAACCATCATTTTAGGACAAACATGGAATCGGTTATCCTGCATTGTAATAACCTCAAAAGTCTTTACAATCAACACCGAAAACGTTATAGTACTTATCGAATGTTTTACCAATTCGTTACATATCCTATATTTATACTGTATACTTTAAAGAGCAAGTTACTTTCCTACTTTTATATACATGTCCCATATGGTCTAGCGGTTAGGATTCCTTGCTTTCACCCAGGCGGCCCGGGTTCAACTCCCGATATGGGAAAGATATATATTTTTTTCGCAATAAGTAATACGCAATTCTCAAGCGTGCGGATTTTGCTTATTACTGAAAATTATTTAATCAAATCTGATCGACATTATTTCTAAACGTACTTTGCTACTTTTCTGTGTTGTTTGGGAAAGAGAGGACACAATCAACATATTCAGAACTGAGACGAAGATAGAAAACTCGAAAATGACGACCGGTTTTTTTAAAAAGTCGTTTAAAAACAACGCGTGTGGCTATAATAACTGCCTAGCCAAACAAATGGGAAGAATAGTTTACAGAACAAAAAGAACCAAAAAAAGGGAGAATAAGAGAGAGAAAAAGAGTGGAAAACCCGGAGCTGTTCAGGTATAAAAGGCAGTGCTGGTGCCGTCATACTGACAACACTGTTGCGTATTAAACAGATGTTAAAAGCACTGGCAATACCTTTTCCCTTGACCTTACAGTGACATTACTTATAAACCAAAGGTTTGTTTTGTACAACTGTATCATTTACACACGGAAATAACGTAAATATAGGTATAGAAATGCTGACTAGACCCCAGCCGTTCAAAACAAATATGACGCCTAGCGCTCGACACAAATCAGTAAAACCCGCTACACCAGCCGAATTTTTGTCGTGGGAATGTTAAGTAGTTCCTGACCAAAAATCCGACCAAGGTTTTTATCTGACTTCTTTGATCTCAAAACGTCGGCCGATAAATTGTCGGCTAGTGTTTGGCAGTCCCCGATAACTTGTCAAGAACAGAGCTTGCTACGGCCATGGGGAAAGGTTATTTCATCACGTGAGTGCAAAGCAAAAATGTAATATGATGGAAAAACTCGGCCAGGGCACTGGGCGCGAAAAATAATCGGGGTCTCCTGACCCTCCTGACCAACATCGGTTAGTGTGTGGTGAAATACGAGCCCGACAAATTTAACTTCGACAAATCGGGACTCTCCCGATAAAAAATCGGCTAGTGCATTGCGGGCTTAAAGCGTAAATTTGTACTCAATAAAATACGCAATTTCTGCCAAAGGTTATCACAAGATTTAGAGTTCAGTTTTAACAGTAAATGAGAATATTAAATCTATAAGTTACGTAAAGGAAGACAATGCTACTTTGACGACCACCCAAATTTCGATTTTTCGTCAAATTTTTTAAATCATATTTGTATTTCCTCGACGCCTACAAACACAATAGCAACTAATTGACTAAAATTGCGAAAACAGAGTTTCAATTTGTGCGTTGGTTAACTCAATTAAAATCATTTGAACCCTGCACTTGGCACTAACATATCCATGCACATTCTAAAGCGGTTCAATTTTTGTAACAAATTTAGTTTTTGCGAACCTTAGATGTTTGTATTTTGAGTAATTATATTTTATTAAGTGTGAAAACGCAATCGTGGTTAAGGCTCTGTCTGCACAGCACGGAGCACGCCTACTAAACAAAACAAAACAATCTTGAATGAAACTTTAAAACTTCAACTAGATTACGGAGAAGTCATTATAACTTCAAACTTCTTTGTTTCAAGAATCGTCAGCATATACTCAGCTAGTAGAATATATTACAACTGATTTCTTATGGTTTTAAAATGAATATGCTAACTGCTGATCCTAACACTCGCGGTATATCACTCGCCAGAGACATAATTTAAACATGAAAGCGGTGTATGATACCAGGAAGTCAGGTGAGTCGGCAGTCTCGCCTACCAAACAGTTGTATTATGACATGCTATTAATTAGTGATTGCACGAAGGTTCAATTTATATAAATAACTTTCAACTGTCGCAATAAGAAGGGTATCTATAACAGGCTCATACAATATTTACTGCAAACTTTAAATGAGAGAATAAAACTCCTTTGAATCTTGACTTCAAAATAACCTCCACATTTAATTAGCAATGCTTATAATAGCAAATATTATTGTTGCATTTGGTTCAAAGCTAAATCTTTAATGTTGTTATTTACCGCGAGCACAAATTGCGAACAGTCCGGTAACATGTACTGTTTATATAGCAGGTTTCTCAGCTGGATCAATCACCTTGCAAGAGACTCGGAATGTAGAACAAGCATAGATTAGTAAGTTTTGTTATGGGACAGATATTGTCATGGTATTCTTGAGTTAACTTCTCTTGTTGTGATGACAGAAGATTGTTGTTAGCCTACGTTACGCCGAATCAATAACATCTATTCGTTCGATTTATCTCTTCGAAAAAAAATGATTATCTGACAGTCTCGGAAAATACGGCCTAAATCAACTTAGTGGTCAGAAACTTCTGGAAAGCTTACTCATAATAGGCGACATTCTAACTCGGTAACTGACGCAGCCTGGAGTTTGAAACCTACAGTCAGTACAGATCGAACTTTACACAAGTATGGCAGGGTTGGTGAAAGCTATTAAGCAGAACCGTTTTAAACAGGCAAGACTGTTGCTAGAACTCGGAGATGATATAAATCAACAAGATGTCTTTCACGGAATAACTCCTTTAATGATGGCATGTTTTATCGAAAACGAAATGAAGGCATGTCAAGTTGTAAGATGGTTGTTGAAACATGGAGCGAATCCTGGAATTCAAGACAAAAACGGAATATCTTCTTTGATGCACGTCTGTGGTCTGGGACGGGAAAAGCTGGTTGCTTTGTTTTTAACACACATTGAAGATTATGATCTTAACTCGTCAGATAATGAAGGAAACACCGCGCTTTTGTACTCAGTGTTAAAAGGCAACAAGCGGATCACAGAAGCAGTTATTAATGCTTTGAACAAATACAAAGTCGATGGAATCGACAAGGCAAATAAACGAGGTGAAACCCCTCTCATAAAAGCATCGCAGCTAGGACATGTGAAGTGTATTGAGATGTTGTTAAAGAAGGGTCGAGCTTCGCCAAATGCACGTGATTTTGAACACAAACTTACAGCTAAAGAATGGGAAACGAAATTCAATGATTCACATAAACCTGAAAGATCAAATACTTGGGCTCCAGAGAGAGGAGTAAGCAAGAGAAGAGATACTGTTGAGGAACGGAGACCTTTTACTGAAAATGGGCGCACGACTAGCCATTCTTTCATGACCTCTGAATTTTTAAAAAAGTCGCCTTCGCTGGACCATGAAAATGCTAATAATATAAACAAGGCACATAGGAATAAGGCAAGACAAAAAGAACCTACTTTAGGTGACGATGCGTCATATGAAGATGACGAAAAGTTCACAGAACTGTCGGGAACACAGAACAAAATACATTTCAAATTTGGAAGTCAATTTCGATCACAGGATCATGAGCCAAACCGTTTGTCTAGAAACAGCAACGAAACCCAAAGGAGAGCAAAACTATATCCACAACAAAAGCAGTTCTTAAGCAAGAAAAAAAATGATACACAGTCCGGGAATTCAAAACGTGCAGCACTTGGTGTAGAAGCGGAACGTTCGAAGAGCGTAGCAGAACTTTTGCATCCTTTGGAGAGTCCTCCCCAACAACGCTCTTACTTGAAAATACCAAAACACACACAGAAGAAAGGGGAATATCGAAGCAAATCTGCCCCACAACAAGCCCTAAATAAGAAATTATCAATGCCATTAGGATATAGAGGAAAATCGATGCCTTCAAGAAGATCTTTTCGCAACGCCGGAAAATCTATTGGAACAGCAGGCGACAATGGGCATTCTGAACCAGAATCAGAAATAGAGGTTATCGAGAACGGAGTTACAGCAAGATATGGAAAGTTACCAGAACGATTGGTGTTAAGCGGGTTAAACCAACATCAGACAACTGCCAGCGAGGTGTCTAAACTGATGGAAATATTAGGAGAACAAGGGTCTTCTTCGTTCAGGCCACCTGCGAAACCCTTACCTCGCGTTCAGGAGCTCTCCGATAGCGACATCGAGGAAGAGGATTCCAAGAAAGAAAAAAAACGTTTAGGTAAGCGGTCAATGAGTTTGTGGCACGTATCTAGGATATCGATGTCATTGATAACACTCAATAAGCACGCCAAGCTCTATTCTAAAAGCGAGTTTTCAAGCCTTAAAGAACAAAACTATGAGAGGTTTCAAAAGAATCAGGCACAGTTTAATCAAATGACCGCCTCAACTGCAGAGCAAGGGTGTCTTCCAAGAAGAATGTCGGAGACTGCCATACTTGGAATGAACTCGGATTTTTCCGAGTCGCTGTCTATGCATTTTCAAAAGCAGAAGAGAAAGGTTTCTGTCACCGAAAGTACGAGTGCGAATTCTAGTCGTCCAAGTTCAAGGGCGAGTGATGTTAATAACTGTCAAGGTGCGGGAATTAGTGGTAAGTCTCCGAGGAGGAAACGGATTCATCAGGGAAAGTTCAGTCAATCATACTCTGAAAACTCCAAGACAAGCAATATACCATCCATCGATCTCAATAGAAGTTGGCCGGCTTCGGGTTTTACCGAGAGCGAGAAGTCTCTTCCAGTTTTGAGGGAAGAACCACACATTTGTAGCTTCCCACCTATTCACGATGAAGAATGAACAATGAAGAAATTCCATCTTGATATATTTGCATTGTGTAAACGTAATGGGCTCAGTCAGTTAGACCTCCGACTGTCAAACAGAAGGTCTTGGGTTTTGCAGGTTTCCAATTTACCTAGTGCCTGAACAAATGTTTGTTTAACAAATGTGCGATAGGTTCTCGTGGTATCTTCTATATATCTCGCTGTTCGTTATGGAATAGCCAAAATGCTGGAGATTCACGAGGTGACAATCGAAACTGAGTCATAAAACCAAATTGGTTTGCATCGATGTTGTTAAGCAACTATAAACTAAATATTTAAACGATTATAAAAGGATTGTATGAACGACTGAAGTCTCGTCATTTTATAGAATACAATAATACAGAAAAACACAAAACTTCATTGCATACATTGCATATATGCTAGACATTTTTTATGTAGTTCTTATGTAGTTAGTTAGTTTTGGTTAGTTAGTTAGTTAGTTAGTTAGTTAGTTAGTTAGTTTTAGTTAGTTAGTTAGTTAGTTTTAGTTAGTTAGTCAGTTAGTTAGTTACTTAGTTAGTTTTAGTTAGTTACTTAGTAGTTAGTTCGTTTTACATCTTATATAAAGAAGGTCTAGCTTTGTTAAATTTTTAGGTTTGTTTCTATTAATACTCTGTAAACGCATTGAGGCATGCGAAATGCTTCCCTAAGAACGGTTATTATTATTATTATTATTATCATTATTATTATTATTATTATTATTATTATTATTACTCAACCATAGGGAGATTCATTACATCAATTTGTTCTTTATTAATTTTTGTTCTTGCTTGGTTGTGAATATATACGCGAATATTTTTTTTACTTACGACACGAATTACTGAAGCTGCCACTGAGCTCTGACTACATGTGTTTGTAACAAACAGCTATAAAAAGTGTCTGTTCGGGCAGCTTTTATCAGCGTTAGAGTTAATTTAGGAGTCAGAGTAAATGTATGCACGTTTATATTCTAACAATTGTCAATCAATGACCTAAAATTAGTTTCATGTAAAATTAAAAAACAAAAAACAGCAATAAACAGCTTCAGAACACTCCTTACCTCCTCCGCTTCTCGCCTTGTCTCGCCCCAGGTTTAACGCGTCAGAGCGCTCTAGTGAGTCGTTTTATACCGTGCCGATCGATGATCTCAGGAGGAAAAGAAGGGACAGCTGCTCCTTGCATTTTGATTACTAGCTAAAACCTAGGTCACTCTGTATTTACCGGCCGTACAGACCTCTCGCTTTATTTTTGGACTTGCGCTTGCAGACCCACGACTCATTCGTTTAATGTTTTGCAAATATTTGATACCCAGGAGAATCGAGAACAACCATATAATAAGAATCGTACGAACGTTGTTTGGTCGGTATGTACCGGAGAATATTTTGCCCTTTGTCTTTTGCAATTGCGGCCTGTACAGTCAAGACCTCGGACAAAATATTCTCTCGTACAGACCTCCCACTCAGTTATTTTAAAGATCGCCTTGGTTTAACACCGATTTAAAAAATTCGTATTTATAATTTCATTTCTATACCGGAGTCCCATTATTACCTTTATTAAGAGAACAACACAAACAAAAACCTTTTGTTATACTACATATTTGAATACGTTTACGATCGAGCTTTTGACGAAATGTCCCTTTGTCGTAACTCAAATAGATTTCCTGAACGTGCCAATAAACTTAATTAACTGTCCATTTACAAGCTCGTAACAAAGTTATTTCATTGTTTAGGCGTTATAACGTCAGGCGCAGTTTTTAGATTTTACATATCTGCGCCACTTTCTAAAACGTATGCAAACAAACTGAAGACGTTTTATGATCCCTTTATATTCTGGTGAACAAACCTAACCTCACAAAGTTTTGGTTGTTTATCGCCATCCTAGATTCTTGTGGCGGTTTATTTGTGGTCTAATATTTATACACAATTTTTAAAAGTATCGCAGTAACGACTGACTAACCGGGCAGTAACGACTGGCTAACCAGGCAGTAACAAAAGGTAAGCACTGGGTTATGGGTAAGGTCCTATATAATTTGTACAGCTTTGTTGACTTGTGTGTTTTTGATAACAAATATAGGAAACTTTGAACGGCTACCATTAAACTGCTGCTCTGGGCACCAGAGATTAGACTAACTCAAGCGGCTGAAAATAACACTAAAAACAAGGGCTGAAGTTTCATAATAGTCTTGTAAATTGCAAACTTCCCGACTCGCTTACGCGCTCTAGTTCTCTCATATTTACTAGGAGTCATTGCTTAACATACCAACAACAGCAGTCAACTGTATTAGCACATAGCTATTCCTTTTTTCCAAGAACAGTCAGAGTCTGGAACTCACTTCCCTCTGAAGTAGTGACATATGCAACCTTAAATAGCTTTAAGCAGTCAGCCTTGCCTGCTATTAGATCACTAAAAGTGCCAAGTCACTTGTTGATGTGTGGCTGTGAGCAGTCGTACCGTATGTGAAGGTGATATTATGTAAATTAACAAAGTCGTAAAAACAGTCTTATAAACCCGTCCCCTCCAATATGGAATGAACACTGAAAACAAGGGCTGAAGGACGATCACAAGTACCCGCTCAAACGGCAGAGAATAAAACTGAGAACGGAGGCTGAAAAGTGAAGGCCGTTGCTAGTGAAGCGTGAGGCCGAAGGGCGACGTACTATTTTCCACCTCACGCTTCGCTAACTTTAGTTTTATTCTTGCCCTTGGTACCCAGGAGAAGCAAGAAATAGACCAACATAAGCTATTTTTAGATCACTTTTAACGGTTCAGTTATGCCGTGAAATACTATTTCACCTAAAGATTCTTCTATTGTACAATATACTCACAGAATAAACGGTAAATAGTTTCGATATTTGATAGTAGATCTATCAATCAAACAAGCCAGTCAGCAAAGTTGATATTAGGAACCAAGGCATGTTCAGTGACAGATATCCTTTATAGCATATATCGATTTAATACATTACTGAAGGTAACTGTTGTGAAATATAATGTTCTCGTACAAGTACTAGCGCCGTTTGAACTGATGAAGACTTATCAAGTGGCTTCATAGTGTATGTAGATATCAGGCGGACAGATAGGGACACCTATTACTTGTCACGCAACTCAAGCTCAAGCTCACAGCGAAACAAACTTGATGATACAGTCGACATCAAATGTTTCGATATCCGTTTGTACTTTAAAACGTTGTTCGTGTTTTTAAACAAAAAGCATAAGCGCTTTATGCAAATACCGAGCACTCTGTGGGACACAAATACCGAGCACTCTGTGGGACACAAATACCGAGCACTCTGTGGGACACAAATACCGAGCACTCTGTGGGACACAAATACCGAGCACTCTGTGGGACACAAATACCGAGCACTCTGTGGGACACAAATACCGAGCACTCTGTGGGACACA
>JANUFV010135443.1:0-14678 GCA_024757865.1 Epizoanthus scotinus | reverse complement strand
GTCGGTTCGTAGCAATGGATATTTACCTTGCCGAAGCGGCTCCGTAAATATCCACCACTACTCACCTCCACTTCGGGGAATAATTATTAAATATCTGACCATATGTCAAAAACTTGTAGTGATACAAAATGGCAGAAATATGTCCTGACAATGAAAAGGCAGCTACGCCATTGATCGTAGTCGAAATTTAAACTCATGATAGTTTGCCTTGATATACCTATTATATGTTTATTACAGACATTCAATTGGCAATTTCATCCAACACTGTGAAGTGTTAGCAAGTACGTTGAGCACAGCGTCATCATTAAAAGATCAAACTGATGCCTGAGTTACAATTAAAGTCGTAGAGAATTCTAATAGTATTGATGACAAAAAGCTATAGACTTTGTTCGCCACTAGTTAACAAAATAGGTGGATAAGTAAATAGCATAGTCGCACAGTACATATAGGATTGGCTTCTGAAAACACTATTGGATTTTTATACAAAAAATAAAATTGAATAAATTAAGAATGTCTGTTTACATTTTCCAAATTAATTTTACTTCTAATTTGAATCGTCAGTTTCGCAACAAATTTTATGTCGTAAAATAACATGGGTTTGGTAGATGTCATGTTCATATAATTTAATTTAAAATATCACTTTTACAGATACAACTGAATTCGTATTATGTCCGGTGTATAATTACGTTTGTCATTTCAAGTTGACCATACAGCTGAATGTGTTTTATTGAATGGTTTAGGGTTTGCAATTGTTTGCCTGGCTAATCTAATCGAATAGAAAAAAGTAATATAAGATCAATATAGGAAGCAGTCTGTACTAGCTTGATCAGTTGATGTCCGCTTGTATCAGACTAATTAGCTTCAGCCGTGGCACTAACTATTTAAATAAACCGATTTACACTTGCAGCTGCTGAGGCCATGTGGCAGGACCCGGATGTATAGCTGTACAACAGGGGTAAGAATTGAGATTCTCTAAATCAGAAAGACATTTCCAGGGACTTTCGGAGGATAGCAAAACCCGGCGATCAAGGCACTATCGGTCGTTGTGTATATTACAAGCAAGCAAGCGAGGGAGTTGGATTGTCAAAATCGCTCACCAACATTAAGGAGGCGTGCGGGACAGGTGCAAACCACAAAACAGAATATTCAAATTCAAACTTGAAATATCCTTTGTATGAAAACGCTTAGAGAAATTGGTTCCTCGTCTGCTGTAGGACTAAGGAAGCAATAACTGAGCTTCGAAGGTGTTTAACGACAACAAGTAAGTTATAAACTAAGAGTTAAGATTGGCACGTTAGAAAGACTTTTTCACTTCTCGGCCTTAAAGAGACTTTGAAAAGAACTGAGAAAACATAGAGCGAAGCACCACGAGAGCTAATCACCATGAACAGTAGTTCTAACGCGACATGGGACAATATCACAAGTGTTGGTAGTGTCGCCAGTGAGGGCCATACACTGTTTACTCTCGTTGGCTTATCACTTGCAAACATTCTCGGAATTGTAATAGGAACTCCAGGTAATTACCTGGTCGTCGTTGCAGTTATCTTCAACAAAGAGTTGCACTCGCCGACCAATCTGTTTATCGCGAATCTAAGTATCGCTGATTTCTTTGTAACTTGCATCTGTATGCCACTGTTCTTCGTGTACAACGTCATCACCTGGCCTAGCTGGCCCTTTGGCAACGCAACCTGCAGGCTCGTTTCGTATCTCGTCCATGTTTCTGTGATGGCGTCAGCACTCAGTCTTCTGAGTATTTCATATGACCGCTTTCTTTCGGTGTACTTCCCATTGAAGCGAATAAGCAACATATATCGCGCGAAAATCATTATTGCTTTGATCTGGGTGGTATCGCCTTTGCTGATGCTCGCGTCTTTGTTTCACCACGAGGTTATCGAGAAAGTCAACAACGGACAGAAATTCATCTTGTGTAGCGAGAAATGGAACACGGATACTGAGCTTCACAATTATCAGATGTACCGCGTTTCTTTCTACTTTCTGTTCGTGGTGCAAATTACAGTTGTGTACTTTCTGATTGGTCGTCGTCTCCATAAGCGCCAGCCGCCTGGATTTCAGTCAATCGAAACCAAACATATGATTTTACTGCAAAAGAGAAAGGTCACTAAGATGCTATTCCTAGTGGTTCTGTGTTTTACGTTCAGTTGGTTTCCATATATTATCAACAAACTGCTCAACATATTCCCGCCTTGGAACACTTATAAATCTCCAGACGTGTTCGTTTTTGTTGGAAACTTTCTGGGACTGCTGAACAGCTGCATCAACCCAATTCTGTACGCTGTACTAAATCACAAACTCCGGAAAGCCTTTAAGAACGCAATCCGTTGTCGCTGGAACTACGCAGTAGAAGAGAGGCGGAGACGAGTCAGTGAACCACAACTATTCCAAGAATGTCAAATGGCGGCGTTTGCCGAAAGGCGGGAACGGCGCTTAAGCAGTCTATCTAGCGTCCTGCAGAACCCGATTCCTGGTGTGTCACAGTCTACTTCCAGCTCTGCACCTGAGTCGGTGCAATGCATATACTTCCGCAAGCTTGACGCAAACAGCAGTAACTCTGTTGATTGTTATCAGGTTGTCAGCAACAAGAGAAGAGTAAGCTTTGGTGACGCACTCGACGCTAGCCAGCTACCCATCGGTAAAGAGATGATCCAGAAAGCTTCTTCTCTGGATGATATAGTTGAGACGCCTGGAGACGAGAAAGATGATCATTCTGTTGTGGACAGACCGAGATGCTCCACTGATACGTCTGTGGTCGATCAAGAGCTTTAAACGAACGTTGTTTACCAACATCGAATTAACAGTAGACGAGGTTTTTATCCCACGGTTATTTCGTGAAATACCTGAGACACCGGGAGACAAGAAAGATGATCATTCGCTTGTGGACAGACCATGGTGCTCCACTAATACCTCTGTGGTTGATCAAGAGCTTTAAATAGACGTTGCTTACCAACATCAAAATAACAGAAGATGAACGCTTTTATCCTACAGTATTTCGTGAAATACTTGAGACGCCTGGAGACGAGAAAGATGATCATTCTCTTGTGGACAGACAAATGTACTCCACTGATACCTCTCTACTCGGTCAAATGCTTTAAATGAACGTTGCTTACCAACATCAAAATAACAGAAGATGAACGCTTTTATCCTACAGTATTTCGTGAAATACTTGAGACGCCTGGAGACGAGAAAGATGATCATTCTCTTGTGGACAGACCAAGCCGAAACTGATACTTCACTACTCGGTCAAGTTATTACTTACCAACATCAAAATAGCAGTAGACGAGGCTTTGATCCTACGGGTACCATATCAATACATGTCCATAGCCAAATTGTTGTTTTCTTGACTCACGGCTGATTCCAAATAAGTAAATACAATGATACCTTATTTGGAATAAGAAAGATTTTTAGTTGAATGAACAATTTGAAGATTCGTAATCAGTCGACAAGGCATCACTAAAAAACAGTAAGTATTCAAACGGTTTAACATTCTACCATATTAAATAAAGAACTGTGCCGGTTTAGCAAATGTTCAGTTATTGCTGCAGAAAACATGTTTAGATGATAAACAGGCCCTTTAGCTTTACAAAATCGAGTTAGGATGAACAAAGTATTCATTAGACAAACATTGTTTTCTTACTTAGCTGTGCTCGAGGAGTTGACCACTAACCTTGATAGATTGCCACAACAAATGGTACGATTTCTCCAACCAACTATCACATATTTACAAGGAATTAAATAATCCTGAGGAAAACTGTAGTTTTCACATAAGCCATCCGAGGAACAATACAGCGTTCATTGCAAATATTATACCCAAATTTACGTCAAGCAAAATATTAAATATTTTGCTTGACGTTTCAACAACTGGAAGAAAGATTGACGATTTGTCCGCCATTTTGAAAATGTGGTGGCCGTGCCATCCTGAGGAACTGGTGCGGAATTTTAATCTTAAACATTCTAGTGCCAGTTCCCCAAAGTTGACAAAGGAACCCTTTACGTGGAGACGAGAAAGATGACCATTTTCCTGTAGACAAACCAAGGTGCTATGAAACTGATGCCTCTCTACTCGGTCAAGTGCTTTAGACATTTACTAGCAATAAAGTATTCTGTCAAAAAATATGTAGAAGCTATAAATAATGATTTGCAAACTTTTAAAACAAAATAGACGCTTTTCCAAAATGCTAAACAGAATAACAAGATACAGACCAAACGCTGGGTTTTACATTTCCTTGACTTTGGACAACGACCAACATCTGCCTCTTGTTTCGTTTTAATTTAGTTGTACACATTGATCTAAGACCTTTTTCAGTTCTGTCTTCAATTTAATGTCAAATGACGTGTTTGTGTCATATGTTTATATGTAAGTCTGATCGCAATAACAAAATATGTAAAAGTCTGTGTTAACATCATGCAATAAAATAGTGTTAAAATAAAAATTGCTTTTGAGGAGACGAGGTTTTGATCCGATGGTTATTTTGTGAAATACTTAGCTGGTATACTTTCATTATTTTCATTTTATTTGACACACTCCACGTAAAATGTCTCAAACGTATTAAAAATTAAACGGCCATTTTGTAGAGCTAGATATAGGTAAAAAGGTGGCAGCTGAACATTATCCCAGGTTCTCCCTCCCACGCAACCTTTCCCTACCCGTCCCTGGACTGGCAAGTACTGTACTTTATACGTCGTTCAGTTCGACTCTACAGACTCTATTGTTGACTACCATCAGTTGCCACCTCCCTCCCCCTCCTCCTCTTCTCGACTACCGTAAAATCCCACATTGAAGCCTTAGGCTTATACTTGTTCGTAAGGGGTTTTGGTGGGCTTATAAACGGGAGAGGGGGGCTTATATCCCGGGAGGAGGCTTGTAAGCAGTATAAAAACCGTTTCAAAACGAGCAGATACTATCTGAGAACTATATTTTAAAATATTAACATTTATACCATGACATATCACTGTTAAATGCATTTTAAATGAACAGTTGAAGTGAATTTTGTGATAGAAATAACTGTATTTATAAGAGCTGATATCAAATAAAGCGCGAAGCGCTGAGTTGGATATCAGCTCATTACGACGAGAGCGAATGGAATAATTGTTTCATAATATACATTTTACACATCTATGTTAATTGAAGTCGACATAATTTACTACGATCAAAAGACTAGAAAACGGCAAACTTTCTCGTTACTTCCGCTCAGTATGTAATCACGTGAATCTGACTGAATCACGTGAACAGTTTCTGTACTTACAAAGCCGGCAGTGATTGAGTTTAGGTATATCAAACGAGCTGAGTACTTGGAATGACCTTCTGTCTCAAGTAATCCGAACAGGTCCTAAAAAGGTTGCAAGAATCCAAAGCCATGATAGAATTAAGTCGGCTACTTGTGAATCTCCACGTTGGCAGCTATGGCAGAGTTGTGAAGACCACAATAATACAAGTTGGCAATCGATTTGGAGAAGGATGTTTTGTACTTTGTCTGTCGACGATAATTGAGTAAGTATGGCTCTGTTTTTCTGATCCGCCTTCAGTGTTCACTAGCTGTAACGACTGATTGCAGTGACAGACAATTTTTTGTATCTAATTGTATTTAAAAACGTTTGCCAAGAGA
This sequence comes from Epizoanthus scotinus, assembly GCA_024757865.1. Classification (NCBI taxonomy): domain Eukaryota; kingdom Metazoa; phylum Cnidaria; class Anthozoa; order Zoantharia; family Epizoanthidae; genus Epizoanthus; species Epizoanthus scotinus. Next base: position 9,057 of record JANUFV010135443.1, on the reverse strand, counting down.
AAGATGTCAACATGGCCGCATCGTGGTTTAATAGTGTTGCTGGATGTATGGAGCGGCGATTGCTGTACTATATCTCGTTAATGGCAAGTGATGGACTATAGTACTTAAAGGTATTTATCACGTAATTTGTTTCTGCAAAAGGGAGGGCAGCAACTTTGAAAGACATGTTGCCTTGTTGTTTTGCAATGTGAATTTACACCCGACTGTATTGTGAGCGGTTTCTTGCTCATACCAAACTATGAAATTCTAAGAATTTTTGTACTTCTACTTTGTTGTATAAGTTTTGCCTTCAGAAAATATGTCATATGTGGTTGATTTAATAATGGTTTGGAGTATTATTATATTACGAAATCTTCCTCGGTTGTGTTGCCGTAAAATGGTTCGGCCATTTTGATTTTGAATTCGCTATTAATAGGATATTTAACAATTAGATTATGAGCTCGAAATACCTATTGGCAAACAGATAGTTGATGAGACCGAAGGCCGAATCAACTATAAAATTTCCAATAGATATTTCGAGCGAATAATCTAATTGTTTTAGTATAAGTCTTTAGACAAAAATTGATTATAATATAATTGGATCGGTTGATCAGAACAATGCAGTTTCCAGCTTTTAAAGTAGTCTGTACGAGCTGATACAAAGACTAACGTTTGTGTTTCCTCACTTAACACGTTAATCAACTTTTCTCGAGGTTCTAGGTAGCTAAAAATCTAAAAGCGAACTAAACTAAAATCTGCTTGATCATATAACTATGAAGGTATTTCAGAAACTTTTGAATACATATCCACGGCTCAATTCACTGACCTTGTGACTTGTCCTTGTCACTTGTGACTTGTCCTTGTGACTTGTCCTTGTGACTTGTCCATTGTCGTACAAACGCCACTCTTTGTGCATATTTTGTTCATATATTAATATCTCCGCTGGTTCCTATGACATAAAACAAAGCTTCTGATATTCCTCAAATACTTTGCTGAAGATTATCAGGTTTCTCCATTCAAAGTTTCACAAACGCGAGGAAAGCAATCGGCAAAATGTCTGCTCGCCTCACTAGACACTGGACACTAGGCTGGTTAGATCATCTCCTCCATTCCTACTCGGTCAAACGCAGCCGACAATACAAAGTCTAGTGTCTAGTGAGGCGAGCAGACATTTTGCCGATTGCTTTCCTCGCATTTGTGAAAATTTGAATGGAGCAAATCTGATAATCTTCAACAAAGTATTTGAGGAATATCAGAAGCTTTATTTTATGTCATGGGAACCAGCGGAGATATTAATATATGGACAAAATATGCACAAAGAGTGGCGTTTGTACGACAATGAACAAGTCACAAGGACAAGCCACAAGCCACAAGCCACAAGCCACAAGCCACAAGGTGAAGGTCAGTGAATTGAGCCGTGGATATGTATTCAAAAGTTTCTGTCTTTCCTTCATAGTTATATGATCAAACAGATTTTAGTTTAGTTTGCTTTAAGATTTTTGGCTACCTAGAACTTCGAGAAAACTTGATTAACCTGTAATTTGTGATGACATCGATAGTGAGGAAACAAACTTTAGTCTTTATATCAGCTCGTACAGACTATTTTAAAAACTGCTAAATTACATTATTCTGATCAATCGTTTCAATTATATTATAAACAATTCTTGTCTAAAGACTCATACTAAAACAATTAGATTATTCGCTTTCAATATATACTGCCAATAGATATTTCGAGCTCATAATCTAAAATTAGTAGTCTCTTTTAAGGCCCGTTCAAACGGATGCAACATCGTCCAACATTGTTGGTCCAACGATGTTGGATGGTGTTGGACCAACATGTTGGATCCGTTTGAACGGGCCTTTAGGGACGCTTTGTGAAATTGTGTTGACGTTTTCGTGATTTATTCGAAAACATTGGAGCTGTAGTCATGGAACAAAATTCAAATGCACCAATCGTTGTGTCGGATATGATGGCGTAACACAATGAAACGACAGCAGCTCTCGACCAATCAAAAGACTTGTCCCCTATTCTTCATCTATCACAAATAGATAGCAGAGTAGCCAATCAGATTGCAGCATTCTCAATAGAACACGTATATACTGTTATATTTATGGGTGTAAATGAAAAATTTATTGCTTTGGCCTAGCACACTACTTGCCGGATGGCTTGTATTAAGAAGGCGATTAAACCAGATTGTAGCAATGTGTTGTGAAGTGAATTTAATGTTGGCCCATACAACATCACACCCCGATGAACCTGCTTAATCAAAGGGTTTTCGTTCCAAAACGTTGTATCAGTTGGATAGTATTTAGTAATGGCATTTAAAACACTATTTTCCAAAATGTTGTTTTCCTGTGAAATTTGTTATTTACCGTGAGACTTCGCGCTTGTTGCTTGTGAGTTCATGTTTGTTTAATTGATAATTCCTTTGTTTTACAGGGACACTTAACTTGGACTACTGCAGATCGTGTGAGAAAGGTAATTATGACCAATAGGAACAAAGGTAGACAATGAGATTTCATTTCACTTTGTCATTTAACCAGAATAAAATGATTTCTTTAGAGTCAATGTGCCCAGCGCAGTAGCTTGAAATATTTGTGCAAAAGAAGACAAGATCAGATTTGTAGATAAAAACTGGTTAGTCTAGATCCATGTCATGTCAACACGATATGGTAAGTACGATTACTTTTTATGATAAAAGTGAACGGACATGATATGACGAAAGTTGAGAAAAGTATCGAGCGACTGGCTTTTGTCTCCTTTGTAGAGCTCGATGCAACATTGATTTAGCAAGATTTTGTGTAATACATTTTGCTATTCTGATATCGCAATTTAATAAGAGAAACATTGAAGAATTACATGTAGTTATTGTCACAGGAGAAAAAAAGAATTATACAAACTCAGTTATAAATATATTAGCTAGTAATTTTGTTTTCTACCTAAATTCTGATCCGATCACTACGCATTAGTTTAATTGATATTGTGAGCAGCGGTGTAATCTTTGAAATTAATTGTTAGTTGATCTTCACCAGGTTAAATAGTTTTCTAACTAAATATATTAGATGTCATATTAATGGGGTTTACCGCCGATTATAAATAGTGTTTGCTGTAGACTTAGGCTTCCCTTTAATTTGTAGTTCAAGAGGAAGGCTTTTACTGATTGGGAGTTCAAAGCATTTTATTAATGGTATTAGGGTTCAAGCTTTCAAAGATATTGAGCCACTCGCTCGCTGCGCTCCGGTCGGTTAAAGTCTCCAACAAGGTAAGGTAAGGTAGACTTTATTTAGACAGTGTAGCCCATTCAGCAACTAGGCTGGTATCCATTGGGGCCCTGTATATTCTTAAAAAAAACCTTACAATATTATATAAAACTATTAAATTACAAACATTTACAATATAGGAAGTCTAGAATACGATAATTCGAATAAATTTTATTTTGACGTGAAACTCTCATTTCAAATTTAGAAAAACAATTTCTGAGACATGGACTGTAATATAAATAATGACTTTTCCTAAAAGCTTTTTTCCAATCGAATTATACAGTTTCAAAACGACATAAATTGGACTTTTGTTTTTCAATATTGTTGCTAAATTATAATTCCTCGTCCTATGCCGCTCACAAAGTAGCCGACATTCGATTTAATTTCAATCAGTAAGTTTTAATAAATAAGAAAAGTGTATTTTGTTTGGAACTGAAAGAACTTGCTTTAATGTAACTTTGCTTTAAATTTATATTCGTTTGAACTGCCGCTATTTATTATTACGAATGAATGGTGATACTTAATTTTTTCATCCTTACATTTGCAAAATATAATTGGAATGAAGATGGCATTATGAAAATACTCAATTTTGGACATGAGATCATTGTCTTGAGAATCAATTCCTGGGTTCAAAACATACCAACTTACTCGGTATCGCAAATATACAATTTGTTCAACTAAAACAGGAGTCAAGAAAAGTTAAAAGAGGAAAGGATTTTAGAAGAAAATAAAGACAGAACAAAAGTCGCATACTTCTGTACAATAACAAATCAGTAATTCTTGAGCAGGTTTTAAAGATATCGCTCAATACATTGTTGTGGAAAATATATTGAAACCATTTGTGTAATAACTACAAAAGGCCTGGGCCCGGTTCCTAGAAAGTGGATTAACTTTAACCCAGGGTTAGGCCAAATTTCAAATGCGATTTTTTCATCTATGAAACATACTCTGGTGCTTAAAAAATATTATCGAAGCATTCCTCAGAAACTCTTTACATAAACCCGACATCACAGCCCAAATCAGTCTGTAAGGCCGTAAACTCAATCCTGGGTTAAAATGTTAACCCTGGGTTAACGTTAACCCACTTTCTAGGAACCGGACCCTGGGCACCTTTACCCAAACGATCCTAGAATGCAATGCTGCAAATGCTAATTTGGCATGAAGGAACAAAGCAGAATCATTAGTCTATGACTTGTGATGCGAGTCACGTGATGCATTTCCTAATTGCGTTGTCTCCGTAGACGAGATAAAGTATGGGATTATTATATTTCATCAAAAACCAATAAAGTTCTCATAAAATGCTTATTTTACTACTGAATTCAATACAAATTTCTGTTTTAACAACTAAACATTTTTGTACTTTTATTCATCAGATGCTTGGGAAACAGGATTTTAATGTCTATTTTTACATCTCGTTAGCTTCAAAGCACTCGGCATGCATTTTGGTCGTATTTCGTTCGTTTTAGACGCTGACTGGGCTGCTATAGCGGAAACCAACCAACGCTGTTGTCTTTCGCAATGTTTTCATTACCCAGCTATGAAACGTCAAAACTGTAACCGTTATATTACTGTTACGGTTGTACAAAACTTTTGACGAAATATTATAGAATTATTATAGAACAACGTGGAGATATTTAGGTAAATGTTAGTTTTTTCTGATCAAAAAATCACTTCTCTCAAAAAAATTCCTTTTTATCGACTAGGTCGCATGGAGTTCAGAGTTCAGTTCTTAAAGACTAGATAGGTATTATTTTCTAGTTTGAGTTTGAGCAACTGGGAAAATAGCCCACGTGCAGACGTAAGGACCAATCCCAAGTCTCAAGAGAGGGGAAAAGCAACTCAAAATTGTACAAAAAAATAATTTGAACTGAACAAAATAATTCTTATTTGGTTAATGTTTTCCACACTGAGGCAAAGGATTTGATACTTTCTGTGTGACTAACTAACTGACTCTCTCAGTAGAAATATCCTGGTGTTTTCGAGTTCATGAAAATATAGGTTTGATGAAAATATCAACAAAATGTATTGTGCAGTTATAAATCACATATATACACAGTAAGTGGGTTCCCACCTTTGTACATTCTAGCTTGAAAACAAGAATTAATTGAGGAAAAACGTATTTCTATCGGCTCAATAATATAAATGCTTTGGTTACTAGCGGCTGGAATATGACAACAGACGTCTCCTATCTGTATCCGGACTGCCTTGAAAGCATGTCGACTTTGACAAATCCTAAAGTATACGGACACATCGAACTTACGTTGTTTAAAAAGATAAATACTGCATTGACAAACACTACGTCACTGATGCAAAAAGTTTTAACTTTACCATTCAAAAATGGCTTTGTGGTTCCTTCTTGCAAAATGTTGCAATATTTGTCTCTTTTGTCAAGCATTTTATACGAGTTTTCATTTGCGTTTTCAATTCCTAGTTTTTGTTGATATACAAGAAACACTTTTCGATCATAAGTGGTTATAGCAGCTGTCCATGGATAAATTCCTGCTCTAACTTAAATAATATTTTTGTTATTCCAAAAAATTATCTACGATTTTAATAAAAAATAAGAAATATTTCAAATATCACACCTATGCGACGATACACTCTTAAATAAATACTACATTGAGTTACTGGCACTGCAAACCTGGAATTTTTATAAAGTAAATTTAAATAATAATAATACAAAAGTTCAAGAGATCTATGCCATCTAAGTAACATTTTGGACTTGAAAATTAATAATCGATTCCAAATTGTTCCATCGAAATTGAATGATCCCACTGCAGACGAAAGACTTTTCTTGAAATAGTAGCAACATTACTCCACGGATTTGAAGACAGATCTCTCATATCCTGGGGATATTTCAGTACGTGTCTTCTGATTCATGTGAACAAATAATTGTTTAGGATTTTCTTTCTACACTAATGATACTAAACCAGCATGCCTGCCTGCCATAATTAAATACATTATGCATAGAGACTGGCTAAAAGGCGGGGACAGTCAACAGCTGCAACATAATGGATTATAAAATCTAAAAGGTTCCAAGGCTATAGCAAAAATGTTACTTACTTACTTACTATAACAATTGAACAAGGGTTGTGTTAAAAGCCTACTGAAATGCTCTACAGATTTGTTTGTATAAAAAAACCCGTTTGAAACACTGGTTAAAAACGCGAAGACCACAAAACTTCCATTGACAGCTCCGTTTAGCGGGCAAGGTAAGATCTGTCGTTGCTATATATTAAATTTTGAGGCAGATATTTTGCTGAAACACATAAAATCGCACATGATCATTCAGCTCTCTTTACTACTTGAAACCAATGGTTAATTTTGTGACTGAAAGCAGGATCATTAAGCGCGAGTAAAACAGTGGGATACCTAGAATTTCTAGACGATCGACATAACACAATTATTGTTCATATTCGGTCCAGAACTAGTTCATTATGCGGTGCGGTGACAAAGGCACAACGAATTCTAACCAAACCTTCGATACCTCTGTGTGCTGTGAATTCTGAGTGACGGTATAAGTGGAAAATAATGGAGGTGCAGTCAAAATTGAATAACGCGGAACTGAAACGGTTCTAAATTTTTTCATAAAAACCAGTTTAACTCTCATAATATAAAATCATTTATTGTCTTGCATATAATAGGTCAGGTTACCTAAATCACGTTTTGTTAGTTGGGACTAAAGCCGTTGCAAAAAGACGAAAAAAGAACTGATTAGAAATGTACTCAATCCTTTCAAAACGGTTTCAGTGATTTTTTTTTTAAAAGAAAAAATAGGAAAAAATTAAAACGGTTTCGTGTGAAGTGCTACAGCTTTCATGTAAATATGAATACTAAGATATAAACAGGACATAATGTTTTATAAAGTAAACAGTCTGTAATCTTCCCACAGCAGACATGTTAGTTCTTTTGATTCCCATAAATGTATCATGGACTCAAATGGCAGTAATATATTACTGTAAAGTTTCGAAGTTTTCTGTGAATGTTGCAGTATTCTAATGATCAAGGAGACCAGATCAACTAGAACTACCAAGTTAAATCATTTACCTCTAAAGCTCAAAAAATTACTCATTATATAGAAAGCGCAAAATATAATTAATTGCGAAATTTTCATCGTTGGAAGTGCGAAATAAGAATTAGCGGTTGCTATAGTTACGTCATCTGATTATTACAAATGTAGCAATTAATTTAGGGCCTTTTGCCAGTTCTTTCAATTTAAATTCAATTTAAGACAAAGTCGTGTATGTTTTAGCTGTAACTCAGTATATTAGTTTAGCAGTAAAGATCCTATTTTTGCATATTATACATGGTCACACATCCCAATATAACAAACGAAAAACTGCAAAAAAAAAATTCGTTTCATAGACACTTTAATAAAATTCCTGGCGTTCGTTTATTATAATTTATAAGATCTCGTTTTGGAAAGGGTTTATTGGAGAACCATTGTTACTCCTTTTTTTTTTTTGCAAAGGCTTCCAGTTTGAACACAGCTCACTACACCCATAAAATTTAAATTTGTTCTCTGTCCACGTGAAGTACTTTTCCATATCAATGTTCTATGAAAGGGTGTGGGCGTGATTGGCTCAGTCGGTGAGATCTCTGACTCCCAATCAGAATGCTCGATCTTGCCGAAGGGTAAAGTTGTGTCACCTCCACCGTCCGTGGACAGGGCGGTTTTTAAAGCCGTTGGTCTAGACTCTCAACGGTCTACTGGGGAACTTAAAAGAACCCACATACTTGTCGATAAGAGTAGGCTAATGCCGGTGTTGTACATGGTCTGTCACCTCCTCTCCACTGATACTGATCCTAGTGTTCTAGACGCATTTGAACATACGTAGTGCCAGGGAAAACGCGCAATAAAAATGCGGAACTTATAATAGAGCAGAACTTTATCTCAAAACCGGTACTGACAAAAATGGAAGTTTCATTTATGCAGCGCATAATTTTCTTTGTATTGTATTTCAGGAAGGAAAGGGAGGGGGCGTTTATCTCGAGAGGAGTGTTTATAAATGTTTCCATTTTAGGTGCGTTGTTAGAGACTGGAGTTTATTACAATCAAACATTAGTTTAAAGAACAAGAACTGAAATTACAACTAAACCTAAATCGCTGATCGTTTGAAAAGCCTTATCAACAAGAACACAACGAATCCGACGTGTTGTTTATTTTTGATAGTTGATCACATTTGTGAGTGAGCATACAATCGGAGCCAGCACACGACAGCCAACCGATCTAGAGCCGATAGCAACGCCAGCCTGGATGAAGTAAATAGAGCAATGGTCAAGGAATTTAGTTGTATTCGATTTGTAACAAAGCGGAAGCGGTGAAAGTTAACAAGAATCGGTCGTGCCCGAAAAATAGTATCCATTCTCTATCCAGATTTCTTTACCAAGTCTGACTCCATACCGTCTATTTCTAGTGATTAATATTATCAAAGACATTCTAATAGTAAAAAAATTACAGTGATCTCCCAGATTGTGCTACGAGGGCTGAATATTACGCCTATCGCCTGTTGTCTGATTTCAGTGTCTAGTCAGGCGATAAAATAACGCATCTTTTGCCAAAATACTACACTATTCAGTGTAAAACACTGGTTAATCATGAAACACTATACATTCTGAGAACAACAAATTCGGCCACTCGAAAACGAAAAACATAGGACTCATAGTCTACCCGAACGGCCCCATAATGTAGTGCATGTGTATAAATCAACGGGTGTTTTACTATACTACATACTACATACTAATTTCACCTGGTAATTTCACCGTTAATTTGTAATTTCACATGTGAAATTACACTGTTGCTATGACAATACAAAT
>JANUFV010135332.1:0-14689 GCA_024757865.1 Epizoanthus scotinus | reverse complement strand
CTCTCTCTCTCTCTCTCTCTCTCTCTCTCTCTCTCTCTCTCTCTCTCTCTCTCTCTCTCTCTCTCTCTTTTTCTCTAACTGTATACATATCTTAGTCAAACTATATATTGAACAGTTCGTCACTGTTAGTCAGTGCTGTTCCTCGCCGAAGTATTATTGCCATTTATGACAAGAACAAAGTGATAGCTCCTCGACATTTTCGTCTTGCAACTAAAAAAATGGAAATATAAATTGCACTTTATTCAGGCTTCGATTTACGTGCTGGTACGTAACATTGACCAATCACAACGCGCGTACAATATATAGGTCATAACATCGACCAATCATTACATATACAAGTATTGTGCAACAATAAAATATTATTTAAAACTAGACATTATACTTGTAGTATTATATTATGTTACAGTTAAATCAACTCAACAATATTTAAATGTAGACCTTCATGATGCAATTCAGAAAAGTACTTTTAAAATCGTTCATTTGTATGATAATACATTGCCTTTTCTGATAATTTATTCCATCAGGTGGCTGGTCGCGTATTCCAGGAGGCTTGAAGCAGATTGACACAGGCTATTCTATTGCTGTCTGGGGAATAAACCGAAATCAACAAATCTACAAACTCAGACGAAACAGAAGAAGTTGGAGATTCATCGGTGGTCGGTTGATACACATCTCTGCCGGAGAGGGCGGAGTTTGGGGAGTGAACCGTCATCACCAGATTTTCTACCGTTGGGGTAAGGATTATTACTGACCTTGTATCTGTTAAGTTATTTCCCTTACTTCACGAAGACGATGTATACAATTATATTATTATATTATATTCATATATAATGAACAGATATACAGTCTGATTGTCAGACTATCTTAAGTTGACCAATAATGTCCAAGAAATTAAAACGTTTGTCTCAATGTATTCGATTTATTTGACAGTAATTGTTCACACATGTAAAAAAACATATTTAATATTGTGTAGGTTCTATGCGCAACAGAGCTGGCAGAGGATGGCATCGTGTTCGTGGTGGACTTAAGCAGATCGACTCTGGTCCGTTTGGTATCGTGTATGGAATCAACAGACAAAACAGGATCTACTGCCGTACAGGTATCACTTGGAGGACCCCTAAAGGGCGTGGTTGGCGCAATGTAGGAGGAAGACTGAAGTACGTATCCTGTGGCCAGTTCGGTGTCTGGGGTGTGAACAGACGCAATCAGATATTTTATCGTTATGGAGTGTCAAGACGAAGGCCTCAAGGTTAGAAGTTACCATATATTGTTATTGAAAGGATTTTGTGTTGCCGTAATAATACCAAAATACTATTTTTCTAGTCTCGAACGGATACTACTATTCTGTTTAAAATATAGATGATAACAAACAAACAAACAAACAAACAAATGTGTTCTTGTACGAATACCGATAACTAATTAAGCAATCAAATCAATAAAATAAACATTATTTGAATCTTATTTTCTCTTGAAAAATGATACAAAAATACCTCTATCTTATTATGAAATGAGCATCAAATCACTTAGTCGGCTTATCATTCAAATTGTTTCTTAGGTACGCGTTGGCGTCATATTGGGGGCCGACTGAAACAAATCGAATCTGGACCAAGAGGTGTAGTCTGGGGTGTGAACAAAGGTAATTATATATATTACCGAGCGGGAATTTCTCGTCGCAACCCCGTCGGCCGCCGTTGGATTCGCATACCAGGCCGCCTAAGCCATATTACCGCTGGATGCACTGGTGTTTATGGAATAAACAGTCGCCACCAAATATGGACCTACCGTGGTAAGTATTGAACTGATTACGTATTTTTTGTAGCGAGTTACAAGAATTGTTGATAGGTTCGACATTTCTTCATCAGCAGGTAAACCCCAAATCTAATGAAAAGTATAGTTTGTTTTCCAGTTGGTTCATAGTCTTCGCTGCTTTAACGAAAAAGATTTTAAGATATGTTGCCTTATAATCTTCGGTATATCTTTGCATCTTACGACCGCAATCATAGCTTCAGCTTCAGCCTTCATGGCAACTAATGATACAGTTATTGGGTGACATAACAATAAGAATATGTTTTCCAGTTTTTCATACTCTTTACTTCTGATAATTAACACTGTGGAAGGCTCTGTTATATTCAGTAAAATATTAATGAATCGGACGTGTTTAGCAACGGCAACCATATTTGTTTTGTAAAAATGACTTGACTGATAGGATTCCGAAACAGTGCGAGACAAGTTGCTGAAAGAAATCAGGATGAAAGAAATGTACGCATAAAGTACAGAAAGAAAACATTATACACGCAATGGTATGTAGCGACCTAAGAGCAAATATTTCTCTTAACAACAAACTAAGGGTAAAGACCGTCAATGATCTGATTAGAGCTCTATATCTGTACGCTTTTCACGTTAGTTACTCTTAGTTATGCTAAAGTTCGTGTTCATTTTTCTAGGAAGGAAAGGTCGCAGGTATCTGAGGTGTCGTGGAATTGGTAAGTTGAAGTTCTTTATATAACGGAATAAACGTTTACGTATTATGATTCTATAGTTATATTTTGATCGAGTACATCCATCCATCCATCCATCCATCCATCCATCCGTCCGTCCGTCCGTCCGTCCGTCCGTCCGTCCGTCCGTCCATCCATCCATCCATCAATCCATCCATACGCACGCACGCGCGCACGCACATACACACATAGCTAATATGAAAAGAATAATAATAATTTTCGAGAGAAAATGATAACAAAAATACAACTGTGTACGAGGAGTCGAGTGTTGTTTCGTTACATTAGTGAAAGTACGTTATGTAGGTGATAGTTTAGACTAAAATAGTTTATATACGCCTCGAATAATGAAACTATTACACGGCAGTTTAATCACAGTGAATTACAATTAGCGTTAACGAATATAACTACACCCACAGACATGATTTCAATAAGAATTGGAGAGTCTCATTGGTTGTGCAGACAATACTGCCACAACACAAGCTAAGTACATATTAACAAACGTGAGCTGTGAGTGTTCTTGAGGTATAGAAATTAGATATGTCTTTTAAGGGGGAGTAACATCAACACAAGGGGAAGCAATCAGTAGTATGAAACGGTCATGTTTCATTGAGCAACACAAACATTTGTTCTGTGTCAGTTGGTGATTTGTCTTTAAAATAAATGTGCAACATAACGTTTGATGTTTTGAACTCTGGATGATGTGTTAGAGCAAAGCAATGGACGTGAATACTAACTCCCGGCCATACGTCGTTTCAATAGGTCGCCCTACAAAACCAAGGCCAACACCGGGACCAAAACCACGCCCAGGACGACCAAGTATGTACTGCTCTTCCGTTTAGAGTATTCTATCTCTTTCCTAGTGAGCCTAGAGAAATATTTCTCAGTTTACTTGCGAGCAACGGAGAAGATTTAGAACCCTAGACAAAAAGGTAGTGAATGTAAAACATAAGGACATCGATAGGATGTAGGATAACTGTAGCAAATTCTCAGAGGCAAATACAGACAGGAATACAAATCAATAAAATCGGTAACAGAAGTTCAGAACCATTTGAAGCTGTGGTTGGAAAGTTTCATATAATAATTTGTAAATATCTTCAATTTCATTCACAATCAATGTGATACTGTGTCACTAGCACAGTCTCCATTTGGCAGTAAGCTGTAAGACCTTGGCTTTTCTTTCTAGCTTGGTTAATATTATTGCTCGTCAAATTTAATGACATCAATTTATAATACAGTGTTATACCTTTCCATGACAGCAAAAACCACCAAAGGCAAGTCGTGCGTATTCCCTTTCATATACAAAAGAAAGAAGTACTACCGCTGTACTCGAGTCAATTCTAAACGTCCATGGTGTGCAACGACTAACAACTACGACAGGCACAAGAAATGGGGATATTGTCGCCGTTCTACGGGTACGTATGTAGTAATTATAAAGAAACTTCCTTATACTCGACAAGTTCATGACAATAGTGCTTCTACAAAGGTCTTGAGCATTTATGAAATCGTTAATTTTTAAACAAAACTGTTCACCATTTTATATGATATATTTTAACCTCGCGAAATATGACTAAACATTAATGAAGTTGATTACATCTTCTCCATGCGAATGTTGTATACAAATTATAATCCAGTTGGTATTATGTGCCGTATTTATTATTGTAATCAACTCCCTGGGCGTCTATCAATTAACAGTGGGCGGTTTGGAGAGGGAGTATAAAGCAAGTAATTCGTTATCCATACGTTATTGGCTTTCATTCGAAATATGGTTTATTACACTTCTATGCAAAGACTTGTTGGAACATATTACATCGATAAAACCTGAAACTACTTACTGGAGTAAAACCGTTTTCGTCCATGCACTGCATCATTGTCTTTGTATTTCTTTGCAATGTTAAATTAAAGGAGTAGGGTTGGATGTTTATCAAAGGCTTGCTTTAAAAGTTACAAAATACGAGTTTTAAGGAGAGACTAGAAGTTTATTAGCATAAATGGGGTATACATTATTTGTTTACACAACGCATTCGTTAGCTCTGTAAATAGAAAACAATCATTGTGCTTTTTTCTTGTGATATCTGCAGGTGATAAATATGTTTTAGTTGAGAGTTAGGTTTTTATGGATATGTAAGCATACAGCTATTTAAGAAAAGGTTAACTTTGACATCCGCAAAGTGCGATACGCAATGAAAAAAGTGCAACACCAAGCACCAAAGTAATTGTGTCTAGCTTCCTCTGTCGCCTAAAGAACACACAGAAGTAGCAAAGTACGATTAGAAACACTGCCGATCAGATTTGATTGAATAGCGTTCAGTGAGTAGCAAAATCTACATGCTTGAGAACTGAGAATTGGGCTTTGCGTATTACATATTGCACTTTGCCGATGTAATCTTTTTTCTAAATAGCTGCATGTATGCTCAATGCCGTTTTACATTGAGAAACAGTGTCAGCATGGTTTGCGGAAACAAATGTACTTGTCTTATTTTAAGAATTTAGACGAACTTTTTTAGTTGCCTTATCTGATTACGTCTCAAACCCTTTGTGTAATTGTTCCAGAACAAATGCTGTTCAAGAAGTGTTGCACCAGTTTATTAATGTTATTTTGATCATTCTCGATACAGGTGGAAATTTTGGAAGACGTAAGTATTTTGAAACTTTCACGCATAATAGTATATTAACAAACACAGAACAATGTGATCAATTTGTATCCATGTCATCCTTATTTCCATTTTGCTTGTTCGGTTGAAAATCATACTTACAGACCTGAGTCACGTTCAGGTAGTGATTTAAGAGCCATAACATCGAAATGTGCATTTCAAGCATAGTTCTTTGGATAGACTATAGTCCACAGCAGATATTCTCTTGTAAAACGCCCAGAGAAAGTTTTTAATAGGCGCTATATAAATGCAATGTATTATATTATTATTATTTATTATAGAGACGAATTCTCTTGAGTGTCCAAAATTCGTTGTCATTGCAATGTCATTGCATTGTCAAATCAGCTATTGACGAATAGGCCACGAATAGCCTATTGACCAGCCAGAAATCAGAATTGACGTGTGTTTCGCTCACGCGAGTTATTGTCATTGTCATTGTCGTTGCCGTTGCCGTTGTCGTTGTCGTTGTCGTTGTCGTTGTCGTTGCCGTTGCCGTTGTCGTTGTCATTGTCATTTATTTACATACATTTTGAACAGTCATGCGAAATCGTCCCTAATATTTCTAAAACGCTTATAACCGAATGAAAAAGGACTAACAATTCCGAACATTTACTATAATAAAAACTAGTAAAATATTGACTTTTGAGATATCCAGTATTTATAGTAAATATACACTTACAACAATCTGTTACAGAATGCAAGGCAAAGCTTGATCTGGGTTTCCTTGTCGACGGATCAGGCAGCGTTGAACATTACGGGAAAGGAAACTTTAGGCGATGTTTGAACTTTGTGAAGAACGTCGTACGTATGTTCACGATCAGCTCACGTTACACTCGGATTGGTGTTGTCGTGTTCTCGTCCAGCCCTCGACCACAGTTCACCTTTGGGCAGCTGAAGACCAGAGGCCAAGTACTAGGACGTATTAACAGGATAAGGTGCGTAAAATAAGTTATTATCACTCATACGAACTAAAGAAGGTAATATTGCTTTGAATGCAAGACTAAATACAATTATCTTTACTGTACTATTATAGATATCCCAGAGGTGGTACGCGATGTGGACGAGCACTTAACTACTGCAGAAACTATCTATTCAGACGTAGTGGTGGACGAAAGAAGGTTCTTATTGTTATGACCGACGGAATATCTCACGACAAAGTGTACCATCCGGCACGTAATCTGAAACGCATGGGAGTGAAAATCTTTGCTCTTGGCATTGGTAGAAAGTATAACAGAGGGCAGCTCAATCAGATCGCATCTGGCCGTAACTTCGTGTACACGGCAGGTTTCAGACGCATAAGTAACGTCATAAAGATAATCAAGCGGAAGGCATGTAAAGCTGCAGGTACGTAAGCGCAGTATCACGATTGCGTCAAGGCTAGTTCACACAAGAAACGGTTTATGTTTGAGAAATGTTTTTGTAATGAAAACAATTTCCTTTTATTATGCACAGTTTTTATAATAGCGAATGTTCAATAAATAAGTGTCGTTATGTTAACATTTAGCTTGTTTACGTTGTATTTCTTCAGTAGCTCAGTTAACATCTTTAAACGAAAATAAATGATTGTAATTCATTTATATTACTTTCACTCAAATTGTCACAGCCGAAACAAATGCATGCAGCATTGCGAAAGAGTGTTCTTGTCCCATTGAAACTGCATCAACCATTTCTCGCTTTTTTCACTTTTTTATTTACATGAATTTAACATGTTATGTTGCTAGGTGGACGCCCAGGACCAGTCACTCCACGACCAGGCCCAGGCCCAAAACCAACTGGTACGTAAAATATTCCATATACGGTAAGGAAGAAATAAATATGCTGTAGCAAAAACGAACAGATGCCGCTGTAAAGTACATAACTAATATTTAAGTAGAAGCGTATTGCTGAACAAAACTACGCTGTCTTTGTGGCTCTTAACCATTAAATTATGTAGCAACTTTTCTAAAAGATATTACATATCAAGTAAGATTATGGTACAATTCAAGGTTTAGTAGCATTCTTCCGATTCATTTTGGTGGATGGAATTTATCTTAACTGCATTTGGGAGCACTTGAAATTTTCAAATTAAAATTAAAACAACGGTTTTGTAGAGAAGATTTTTCGCTTTACAGCCAATTCATCTCCGTTCATGCGGGCAGCCATCTTGTTTGTACTTGGTCCTATTTATCGGTTTTTATCACATTGATGACACGTTATTGACATTTTCACAGGGCTCTGGAAAGGAATTCCCGGAAGATTGAGACAGATCGACACTGGATATTCACGAAGTGTCTGGGGAATTAACCGTGCCGGCCAGATCTATAAGCTCCGAAAAAACAGAAGAAGTTGGAGACACATTGGTGGTCGGTTGATACACATCTCCTCTGGAGAAGGTGGAGTTTGGGGAGTGAATCGTTATAATCAGATTTTCTACCGTTGGGGTAAGGAATATCGTTATTCGAGTAGCGGTCTTGGTACCTTTTTGTCGCCTTTACTTGATAGACATTTATTTCTTATATAATGATAGATATACAGGAAGCAACAATACTCTTGCCTAGTAGTATTATATTGTATTATTTAACAACATCGAAATGTACTATCCAGGCTCCATAAACAACAAAGCCGGCAGCAGATGGCATCGTGTTGGTGGTGGACTTAAACAGATCGACTCTGGTCCGTTTGGTATCGTGTGGGGTGTCAACAGACATAACAACATTTACTGCCGAACAGGCATCAACTGGAGGAATCCGAAAGGAAAAGGATGGCGTCACGTTGGCGGAAAACTCAAGTACACATCTGCTGGCGAGCTCGGTGTCTGGGGTGTGAACAGACGTAATCAGATATTTTATCGTTATGGGATTACACGACGGAGGCCACAAGGTTAGAATATTGTTTTTATTATTTGAAATTATTGTCGTAGATCAGACCTCATTGTTAAGATATTTTTCTTTGATACTGTAATTATGTTGCTTAAACATTTGTAGTATATTTTCTGCATGTGTAGAAATTTATAAATGATGTATCTGTCTAGGTAAGCGTTGGCGTCACATCGGAGGCAGCCTGAAGCAAGTCGAAGCTGGACCCAATGGTGTACTCTGGGGTGTAAACAGAGCTAATAATATTTATTATCGAGCGGGAATTTCTCGTCCCAATCCCATCGGCCGCCGTTGGATTCGCATACGAGGCCGTCTTAGCCATATTACCGTTGGATGCACTGGTGTTTACGGAGTAGACAGTCGCCACCAAATATGGAGCTACCGTGGTAAGTATGGCACATAAACTATTCCCTTTATGAGTATTCGGTCAATGTCAAGTGCTACCCTCTTTAAATAAAGGCTTTGTTGTTGTTGTTGTTGTTGTTGTCTTACAAGACATCTTGCGCTATTGATCTTACACGTATGCAAGTTTGTATACATAAAGCATGCAAAGATTAATTTAAGCGTGTCATACGTTGTCAACTTATTCACTTGTGTTAGCTATGCTTAAGCTATTATTCATTTTATAGGGAAGAAAGGTCGCAGGTATCTGAGTTGCCACGGAATTGGTAAGTTGAAATATCTTTATGTGCAAATAAGTGTTCATTATCTACTCTTTAACACTGTATTAGTCTCGATTATAATGTGTCTTGTATCGAATCAATATTACATCAGACGTTTAACGTTTAAATCAATTGAATTTGAATAATGGAACTTCTCTCACAGACAACATTAATCGTTTGATAAGGCTGCAGGGTATATTTGTTGAGAACGGATTTTCTGAGGAAAGTACTAAACAACTGAATCTGTCAATTTTTTGTATTGTGGGCCACTCAAAATAACAATAACAGGCGAAAGGTTTCATTAAATAATATGTGATCTGGCCGTTATATTCAACATTATTGGAGAAATTGTTGCTTTTAAAGATGATTATACTTCGATTATTAAACAATTTCTAAGCTATTGTATTTATGTGAAGTTCATTCTATGTGGTGATGGTAGGGGTGGGGGTGGTGGGGGGGGGGGTGGTAGCTTGATTTTGGAAGTAGTTTAAATTGAAAAACAACAACTAACGATTACCTTATTACCATTGCAGGTGTTCACAAGCCAAGACCAACTGGTAAGTTAGATATTTATAAGTATTTCTTGTTACGATATGTTAATACAAGTTCTAACGTGGACACGAACATAAAAAGAAAGCGTGAACTTATGAAAAATGTTATCTGGAATCATGGAAATGGCATTTACGTATACTTTTAGTTAGATTACAGCTTTCGTAATGTTTTCAACAAGCCTTAACAGTTTTAAAAACCTCTGAGGATTTGAACTGATAAAGTTGAGAATGATACCATTGTTACTCATTTGTCAGATTGTCAAACATATTTTCATCATATACCAGGGCTGTGGTCACGTATTCCAGGAGGCTTAAGACAAATCGATACAGGCTATTCTCGTGCAATTTGGGGAACTAACCGTCGTCAGCAGATCTGGAAACTCAGACGAAATAAAATAAGCTGGAGGAACATCGGTGGTCGGTTGATACACGTCTCCCCTGGAGAGGGCGGAGTTTGGGGAGTGAACCGCCACCACCAGATTTTCTACCGTTGGGGTAAGGGCTACTATTGTTCGAATAGGATTCTTGTGTCTCAAAAGATACCAAACCAAAAAAATTCATTAAAGAAAATTTGAACATTTATCTGTAAACGTTTTGCACCACTTGTTTTTAAAGTATGACTCTCTTAAAGTTACACCTTAACTAAATGCACCTTATCCAGGCATTTATTCATCTACTCCGAACTTTGCATTTCAAAGAATCGCAACCGCTGATGTTGTAGTACATAAAAGCCGGACTCTTTGCATGATATTAGTTTCTTTTATATTAAGAAATTACAACATTTTATAATTTTTCCAATTTTATTTACAAAATAATGGAAAACATTTGGGGAAACAAACTTTGTAATCCTCTGGTAATATTGACATCATTAATTAATTGATGTAAGTATAATTTTATACACTCTATTTAATTAATATAAATGTTCATGGCAATCCTGTTCTGCTTTCACATCATAGTTCCTGGTAACCAAAACTCATTACTCAACATTTCAGTAATATGACGGTATAATTGAAATGCCTAATTATCATTGACAATAAGTTAATTGATTATCATATTTTGTGTCTTGTATTGTCTCTTATAATGTCATAGTTACAGGTCCCGGTTACTTTTTGCAACGCTACCTCTCAAGCAAGAGGAACTTCAAACAGCCTCAGATTTCATATAGGAGTAATAACTTTAAACATTCCTCGGTAGGTTCCATGCGCAACAAAGCTGGCAGCAGATGGCATCGTGTTGGTGGTAGACTTAAGCAGATCGACTCTGGTCCGTTTGGTATCGTGTATGGAATCAACAGACATCACAACATCTACTGCCGTACGGGCATCAGCTGGAAAAATCCCAAGGGACGTGGATGGCGTCATATTGGCGGGAAACTGAAATCTGCTTCTGCTGGCGAGTTCGGTGTCTGGGGTGTGAACAAATACAACAATATCTACTTCCGATATGGAGTTACACGAGGTAGACCTCAAGGTGAGGCATAAGTCCGTCTGGAAATTATGAAGAAAGATACAGAAAAAAGGCTGCTCAGTCAAGTCATGGTACTATATTTGAAATGTCAATATGCTGATATGACTGAGTAACCACGATATCGAAATATAATGGTTGTTATCTTTGTTACTAGTTCAGATCTCAGTGTCAACGTAGTTTTTTCAGTATTTACACGTCGAGGGAGTGTTTTACTCGTTTGTTGTGTTATTTTTGTCCGAAAATATTTTAACATTTTTAATGAATATATTTCTTCTCAAGAGTGAAAAATAATGATTATAATAAACCAACACAAAGCATATCGCAATTTATATTCTGCAATTTGATTGGTTCCTCAACTCACTTAATAATTTCATTATACCTGTTGTTGTGAAAGCATGCAAGATAGCGACATCTCAATTTGTCGAGATGATTGAAGAAGAGATTGGAAATCTAGTAGAAACTGCAGAAATCAAGTATAATAATCATATTCATATAAACTTGTGTTGATTTCAGTATTATAAAACAGGTATTCGATTCGGCCTTGTTTTATATGAGCAGTTAATCCACTCGGTATTCCACTAACAGCTCATAGACAACGCAGCCTTATTGAAACATTATACATCTATATATATTACAAAAAGCAATGTATTAGTTTACTTATTTTTTCCCTTATTTCCTACAACCTGAAATGTAATTAATTTAACTCATGTAATTAGAAAATTTTAAAGAAGATAAAAATAATTAGTAATAATAGTAATAAAAAAAATTAAATTGAAAAAAAATGTTAGACTTTCGGTTTATGTATATACATATTTTTACCCGAGAAAGTGTACTAAAGTAAAGCATGGAAATATACGTTTAAGATTAGTTTTGAAAAGAATAAACATTTTCGACCATTTTGTCAAAGAAATACTTTTTTATTACTATAACAATTTTTGACTAAAATCAGTTAATAAATGTATTTCATCTTGGTTTAGGTACTCGCTGGCGTCACATTGGTGGTAAACTGAAGCAAATCGAGGCTGGACCAAACGGAGCAGTGTGGGGTGTGAACAGAGCAAATTATATCTATTTCCGAGGTGGCGTCACCCGTCGCAACCCCGTTGGCAGATACTGGCGACATATTAAGGGTCGCTTACGCTACGTGTCAGTGGGATGTACAGGTGTAGTTGGACTTAATAAACGCGACCAAATATGGCTTTACCGAGGTACGTTCTTCGATATAGTTACACTTCTCAGCTGAAATGTTACTCAATAATATGTGGAAGAGAAACCTGAGCAGTAACGTTTAGTATTTCAATGTCCAATGTAATCTCATTTGGTAAACACGCTTGCCACAAAGTGGGAACGCTGTGACCAGCTCTGTTCGTCAAAATATCATCTATCAGTTTACTTCCGTGTTTAGAATCCCCTTTCTTTTGTATGAGATCCGTTTCCAGTTCTCTCTAAGTACCAGCATAATATGACATTTCATGTGGGTTTTGCAATCCCTACTATAAGTTTACTCTGAACTTGAATAATAAATAGTTATTTTCTTCTCCAACATCCTATTTTTTCACGATAGTTGTGAGGTCTACTTATTAGTTCAATGCAGACCATGTACATTTCACGGCTTCGCTTTTTTCCTGATGCCTGTGATTATCTTTGTTTCACAAGTGCGAAGCAGTCTATTTGGGTTTGAAGCTCATAAGTAAATTTCTTTTTTGATGTTAATGTATTAAATATATGTACTAAAAAGTAGTTGCCATGCATTTCAGGATCACGAGGTCATAGATTGCTTAGATGCCATGGAGTTGGTAAGTTTCAACAGCTTTTGATTTTTATTTGGATAAACGTATTCTTAGGACAAAATCATTGTAGAAAATAATCAGCTCCAAGAGAAATCCAGCATTGAGTTTGTATATTCGGATACATTTATAGTGCTATTGTCAATCAGATAAAGTTCTCTTAGTTTAAGCGTTGTTATTACTATCATTCCACCGGCAATGACCACAAAAATAATAAAAAATAATATTTTTACGCATAAATCAGAAACTCTATGTGTTTACAATGATATTACAAAAATATTAGAAAACAAATCTAATCTAGATCTTGTAATTTATTTCATGTAAGAAATGTGTAATGGGAGAAATTAACAAAAGACATCTGCTACTATCTGTAATCACATGGTTCCGTGAATTAACGAATGTTAATGGGATTAATTAATTAATTAATTAATTAATTAATTAATTAATTAAATTAATTAATGGAGTGTTACAGGAAGCAAATATATATCCTGGTGGACTAGTTTTGAAAAAAACTAGGGATTCTACGTCGGCATTAAGTCACATTAAGATTGATTTAATCAACTGTAGGAGTTGATGTTATGCTGTTCGCTGTGGGGGTGGTAGGTTTGAGCTGACGTTACGAGCGTTAACTCTTCGTCAGAGCAAGTGTATTACTATTGCTCGGACGAAGGGTTAACGCTCGAAACGTCAGCTTTAACCTACGATCCCCACGGCGAACTCAACAGCATAATATCAACTCCTACAGTTGATTAAATCAATCTTAAAGCAAATATATATACCTTACTGTCTGTAGATATGTAGATCCTCAATATATTTCACATTACTTGGCAGGTATTCATCGACCAAGACCAGGAAAACCAAAAGGTAAATAACATACTGTGCGATGCAGCAATACTATGCATTTTAGTAATTGCAAAAGCAATACGCTTTTTTTTATTTATAAGAACCAGTAAACATTTGTTCAGGTTCAGTGTTCTTATTTTTTGGACAATTTCAGGCTCAAAATGTTCTTACTTTGTTCTTATTGGCTGTGTTTTCACTAGGCATTTTAACTGGCCTAAAATCTATTTAGGTTCTTGTTTGCACTGTTTCAAGATTATAAGAATTATTAGGAACACTATATTATTCACTTACTGATTGTATGTTGTGTCTCGTCCCCTTTTTTTTCTTCAGTTCTTGTATGTTGTTAAACTCTCATAAACTCTCGTAAAAATTTGGAATGAAGTTTTCATTTCAGCCTCAGTTTGTTCTTATTTTTTTAGGCGATTTCAGCCTGAATGTTCTTATTAAGTGTGTTCTTATGAAGAAAAAAGGTGTAGCGATTATGAAAATGTCACATTCGCTTTGTTAAGATTTGTAAAATGTTAAACAACATATATGTCAAATGCAAATATCAAATTCCCCCAAAAGAGCAAGTGATATACAAAGTGACAATTTGAAATGGAAAACTTGTCGCATTTGTTTTAGGTATCTATTTGCATTTTGTTTTAGGACGTTGGTCGCGCATTCCCGGAGGCTTACGACAGATCGACACTGGATATTCACGTGCCGTATGGGGAACTAACCGGCATCATCAGATCTGGAAACTGCGGCGTAACAGGAGAAGCTGGAGACGAATCGGCGGTGGTTTAATGCATGTTTCTGCTGGAGAAGGAGGAATATGGGGAGTAAATAGAAACCAACAGATCTGGTACCGATGGGGTAAGAATGTAAATTCCTGATAATAAATATTTCTTAGAAGCTGTATTTCTTGTAAACTACTTTTTTGAAAAGATACGGATATTCCTGAAATATATTGTTGTATTTGTAAGGTTTTATAAACAGGATATAAGTTGTAATCTTAAATGCTCGTGTTTGTTAGCATACACTATCAATACGATCAACAAAATATGATTTTTATCGTACAACACCAATCGTTTCTTTAAACTGCATTCCAATAAGCTTCAATATTTGATCGTTATTAAATTTGTTAAATACTAATTTATGGGTTGCTATGTAAACGTGTTGCTACTACTACTACTACTACTACTACCACTACTACTACTATTATCACTACTACTACTACTACTACTACTACTACTACTACTACTACTATAACTACTATTACTACTACTACTACTACTACTACTACTACTACTCTACTACTACTACTACTACTACTACTACTATTACTACTACTATTACTACTACTACTACTACTACTATACTACTACTACTA
>JANUFV010135221.1:0-14693 GCA_024757865.1 Epizoanthus scotinus | reverse complement strand
TCTCTCTCCCCATTCCCCCCTCTTCTTTTTTCTCTCGCCATCCTCCCCCCTCCCTTTGCGCTTGCTACGCAGGCTACATATAGGAATATGTTTACAATCCTGTGCCTACAATTAAGCGATATTGAAATATCCTTCAGAAACCCAGTTATGTTATTAAACTTGATATGACAGCTTATCTCATTCTACAAGGCAGTAAAACCTAATCATCAGGTTAAAATGTAACCCCATTTAACATCAATACGCTTTCGATCAACTGGACACTGGACATGCAAAGACAGATCGAGTGTAAAGGAATGGACACAATTTGAGGAAGGGGAATCTAATCAAGATGGGATGTATAATAAAAATAACATAATTTCAATTTTACTGAGACATTTGTTGAGCAATTTTTAAAAATGATAATTCCTAAAGCTTCTCAATTATGACCCAATCAATTTTTCATTTCAAAAGTGACAAACAGCCTAACTCACCCCACCCCTAGATACAATATCACCGTTACCTTGCCGGCAGGTCTGGCATTCTGTCGTCATCATAGCCATTGTGGATGGCTTTATCATTGTGTTTATAACTTGCGGGAAGGGAGTGTGTGCTAAATTGCGGTCCGCCTGTATCCTGCTTCAACACGACAAGGTCGAGGCGATCCTTAGAGTTCCTCACAAGGTCAATAGCTGCTCGTAAGGTCAAGTCGTCAGTTTTCCTATCATTTATCTGACAAAATAAATTTCAATTACCCTCTGTTAAAAGTAATTCTTGAATATCTAAATTCTTGCATCTGTGTTGTGTTTTATATTCAGGAGGTACACAAACAATGCATGTGCAAGGACACAAACCTTGAGGAGATGGGATTGGTGTGGGGGAGGGGGAGGGGAGAGGATTGACATGGGGGGAGGGAAAGGGAACACACAGACGTAAGTGAAAGACAAGGTTCACTGGTGGTTCTTGGTTGCGGCCTTCACCAGGGGCGAGAAAGCTAAGAAGACAAGAAACGTTTTCATATATGTGACAATACCTTTATTAGGACATCCCCTGACCGGATTCCACCGTCGTTAGCAGCCACACCCTTATCATCGATTTCCTTGATGAAGAGCTGGTGGCCAAGAGAGAATCCGTACCCTTTGGTCTTGTCACGGATCAACGTCATGCACTGCGGCTCTTTCCTTGGACTAGCTTCTTTCTTTGGTATTGGGACAATTTTTCTTCTCTTGATAATCTTGACAATAAAATGGTAATAACATTAAAACATTATCATTTCTAGTGAGAAAATTATTACAATTCTAACATAAAGTATTAAAAAAATAGCAAACGAGAATCAGAATAGGAATTTTGGACTAAGAATCAGAACATTGTAATTTTTTTAGAGAAATGAAACTATTAGTTTTCAGCTCACACTAATACATATTTCAGTGCAATAATTTTATCGCTCAGAGATTGGAGGAGACACTTTAAAATTGTCCTGAATATGGTGAATTGGACACACCTTGAATTATCACAACAAATCAATCACAAACACTTTCAATTGATAACAACTCACAAGTCTTGCAGAATTGCCGCAATCTTTCAAAGCTTGGACAGCACTGGAATGCATCACATTCTCCACATCACGATCATTGACTTGGGAAATCACATCATTAACTCTGAAACACAAAATTATGGACATGCATGAGATTTAAAAAAACCCCTTAATATATATTTAATTAGTAGATTTTAAGTGATTTCAATATATAACGACCATGGGGTATAGGTCAAACTCGTCAGAGATGTCAACATTTGGATTTTGTTGTGCGTGCAACTTAACACGTGTCGAAGACACAAGATGCTTGCCGAGGGTATCCATGGGGACCAGCCCCTCAGAAAATTTGCAAAAAATGGAAGGCAAAGAATGTGCTCTGGTTGATTTTCAGAAACTAATTGCAGTTGAAGCACATAAGACCTGTGTCTGGACTGTTTATTTTAAACTGTATTTGGCTATTGCAGCCCATTTCATGTCTTGCATGACAAAATAAACAAAAATGTATTTCATTTGACCTCTACTACAGAATTCTTGAAACTTGTTCAGCAATACATCATGGGAGAATGAGATACACGTAACCCTCAAATGCGACAGTCTCCCACCCAATGCATAACAGTTGCCGTCTCTGGTTCATGTGTATGCACCCCCCTCCCTCCCTTTATTGTCTGCTATCTTCTCGACTAGGGGCATCTGACCACAGACCATGCTCAGTTAACATAAAATCAGAGTTCATACACCTTCACAATCTTAAAAATCTAGGATTTTCCAGGAATTTTTCCTGGCTTTTTCCAGGGCTTTTTGAATGTGCATTCAGACCAAAACAAACTGTACGTGGTCACCATGATGTAATTATTGCATCATTTCTCGTACCCAGTTCCCCAAGGGCAAATGAAATAACACCAGTGTAGTGCGAACATGCGCTGCTTTCGTGTGCTCGTAGAGAAGACATATTATACGATCGTATAAATCAACAGAAAATCGACGATTTTAATAGACCTCCAAGACAGAAAACAACAAAATGAATTCTTTTGAGAGTGTAGAGAATTTAATTCAGTTTTCCAGGGTTTCCCACGGCTCAGTCTAAAATTTCAGGGGTTTTTCAGGACTTCCAGGCCCCATATGAACCCTGGTGTGATTCTCCCAGTAAGATTTTAAAAGTGAACTATACCTTAAGAGACCTGCGGCAGGACTGTCGGGAACAATGTCCGACACAACAATGGAGGCATCGCCCGATACTTTATGAGGGTTGTCCCTCCCCCCAGACACGGCAATACCAAACCCTTGGCTGGCATTGGCCTGCAGCAAAAGAACATAAGTTAATATAATTTGAAATATAAAACAAATTTTTTTATGTACAAAGTCTGGTTTGATTATAAAATAAAATTGTTCACCAAAACATCTGGTTAACTATTATGCTATTTACAACTGAAACCAAGTTCTCAATTGAACCTGTAAACCCACAAAGTTATGCCTGCCATAAAAGTTATTGATGGATATAATTTGGATATATATTAATGGCAATGGATTTATATTGCGCACTTTCCATGTGTATGTTCAAATGTACATTACAATACTAGGATTCAGTAATATATATCAGTAGAGGAAAGGTAGTTACAGATGACAATGCTGGCATTAGCCTGCTCTTATCGATGAGTGTGTGGGTCTCTGGATAGAATGGTGAGAGACTAGACCAACAGCTTAACGTCCCTGTCAATGGACGGTGTGGTGAAAGTGTAAGTTCAAACGAGAACTGCAATACTCTAGTATCCAGTAACATATATTATCAGTAGAGGAAAGGCGATGGACGACAACACTGGCATTAGTCTGCTCTTATCGACAAGTGTGTGGGTTATTTTAAGTCCCCCGATAGAATGGTGAGACACTAGACCAACAGCTTAACGTCCCTGTCCACAGACGGTGTGGCGAAAGAAGGTCGCACAAATTTATAACATCAAACTCAGACAACAATAAAATATTTGTTATCTTTGGTTGATTAAAGGAATTATTTCTTGTACCATTAAACTGTCTTTCTGAGGTTAACTTCAAGCATAAAAGTTAAATCTAGATTTGATTTCATGATCCTCTGCTAATTTTGTCCCCTGATAATATAATTATTAATAATTATCCAAAATACAAAATCATAGAGTACCAGCCAAAAAAGCCATTAGGAACCAATATTATTTTAAAATATGAAGAATGTCAGGACACTTTTTCCTGGATTAACTGTATTAAGTATAATATATATATAAAATTATAATTATATCTATTAGGCATATCAAATAATTTAGCAATTGAAAGCATATACAATTCATTTTCTCAACAAGTACTTGCCTTTTCCAGGACAATTGTTTGTTTCTCCATAATGACTTGTTCACCAGGTCCTGGCTGGAGAAACGGAAACATATCTGACGTTAGTTTACTACAGAATAACACAATTTGTGAGAAGTATATCTGATCACGTCCAGAACTGAACCTGGCTCAGACTGCATTCATAACATTTCTGTTATGATGGCTGTTCATCAAGTTTTAAGGTTACCGTAACAAACACAATACTCCCATCCTGAAATCCATATACCTGTGGAATCTCGCATCTGTTACGAAATTCTGCTCATCACCTTTAAAAAGCTCTAAATGGCCTGGCTCCTGACTATATACTCCAACTCATTAATCATTACCACCCTACTCGTCAACTGCGCTCAAGCTCTCGCTTCCTTCTCATTGTCCCTACTGTCAAAACCGTCACTTATGGTCAACGTTCTTTCTCTTTTGCTGTGCCCAAATTATGGAAGTCGCTACCTGAATTGCTGAAACATTCTTCAAACATCCAAACTTTCAAAACAAATCTAAAGAAATTTTTATTCAAGGAATTTTATTATAAAAATATAATTTGATCTCAATCTCATTATTGTAAATGCATAGAGTCTAATTTATGCATCACAAGAAGATTTTTGATTATTTATTTTTATTAATACTCTTTCAGGGACCTCATTCATAACGTTAACAGTGTGTTAAGTATCCACAGGGCTCGACCTTCAATTATTAAGCCACTAGGAACTGTTTGCTAGTAGGATAAGTTTTCACTGGCAAAATGCTCAAGGATACTAGCAAATAATACAAAGGGGTGTATAACACGCTACAATTTGTCAAAGCCATCTTACATTTTATTCTTAAATTAAACATTGCACTAATGGTTCTAGAAACAGTGTTCAACATTCAGCAATTGGTTCATAATCGATCAGCCAGAACAAACAAACATGCAAAAAAACCTGCAAGTTTGCTGTTTAAGAAAATGATCATAGTTTTATTTGCCACAGTGCAAATTAGTTTGATGAAAATCTACATGCAAAAATTAATTTTACTCGAAAATTTGGAAAGCACACTCGCATTTTGCGTGTTTGATAGCAGTAATACGTTGAGGCCTGTTCTATAGGTCAAGCATTAAGAATGATTTAAATCACTGAACCAATTCTCAACATATTAATTATTTCAAAATCATGTCTACAGAAATTCTAAATAATAATTAGTCTACTGAAGTGTAAAAGTAGTACAAAGACTTTGACCCAGTACACATACCATATATTGGATCAGTTCACGATCTAAGGATATGTGTATATTACTATTATATATATAATTACATTTATTTGATTGATATAAAATGTATTTATTGTTAGCAGGATGTAAAGCAGAGCTGTCTTACACATATTACTAATTAAAATAATGTAAAACTTAAACTTTAAAGAAAACTTTGCTCAAACATAACAGTTTGTACTCAAATGTATGGTCCATGTCATATCAACAGTAATCATATCATATGATTCTAAACTTCATATCATATGATTCTAAACTTGTCCTTCGTCGTGAATATGTGCCTGTACTCTGTATAAACAAGCATGAAAACGTTCATGTTGAAAAAAGTGGTTTAGCTTCACAATGCATTTCTAGACTAAACACGAAGTTATGGCCCACGGTCTTACTTTCATCAGCAACAATTAATCAGTCCAGGTCTATAATTAGTACTCTTACATTCGATGAAAGAATTATGTTTTTGATATTATCCAGTGAACCTAGAACACTGTCTAAGTAAACCATGAACAAAGACAAATGATAATTAAATTGTGTTTTCTTTTGCATCTTTGTTGTTCTATTGTATGATTCTGATCAAATTGTTCAGCTAAGTACCTTTTTAAAAAGACATTACCTTGAATGTGTCTGCCAAATTCATGACACTTGGTGTCCTCTTACTCAAGTTTAGCAAATGTATGAAATACTATATACTTCACATTCCACATAACTCAAATTCACCTTAGTAGCAATTTCTGCATCGGTGGTTAGTTCAGAACTTACGCATGAAAGCAATATCAGCTATATCATGCTGAAAGGTCCAACATTCCATTTTTCATACATAACAGCCAAACGGAAGCTAAATATCTGTTGCAAGAAGCACAATCTCAGAACACAGTAAAGATACTGATTGACAGCTACTTTAAAAAAAAAGCGATGTTATTCATGATCCAAAATAACTTGAGTGACGAATGACATCACTTCCTAATGCAACACAAAAGCAGTTTCCATTACCCGCTCAAATGCTTCCATGATGGCTGGGTACAAAATAAGATTACATTTACATAGCAAACTTTGAACAATCAATTATTTTGAAGACTCCTGACAAACACAAGCAAGCAATAATAATAATAAGAAATCTAGTGTTTAGTCAAACCTTTTTTAAAAATATGTGCAGTTTTGCATGCAGCTTAAGTGGGGCAATATTACCGGTAACAGCTTTCTTACCAAATCTCAACTTTTGACCTGTGAGGAAGTTATAGGAAAAATCGCTCTTCGAAAGATGTAAAATGGTTAGTTGTTTTAATTACCAGCTTTGTTAGGGTATGGTATTGTAATCTGAAATGACTGTACACTGGCTGAATAACAGTTTTGATGATGCTAACAATAATGATGATTGGTCTTGAAACTGGCTCAAAAGTTAGGACTATTTATTTATTTATTTGCAGATTCAGTATAACAATTACACTGGGTAGAATAACAATAGGACACGTAGTCCCCTGCTAGGTTAAACCACCAAGCCCTTCCCCAATAAGAGACTAGTGTGAATTTTAAATGCGTTGATAAAAAATTTTAAAATACCATTACCACCAAACATTTCTTCAAGAGATACATAGTTAATTAAAGTTTATAACCAGATAAATTACGTTCTGCTGGTTGCACTTTATCATTATGGCAAATACTAAGCACCCAGTACATTTAACGAGTTAACCTGCTCCCATGAACAGCAGTGCCAGAGCTATTTTCTACTAAAACTTCGAATATATATTTATTTTAGGCAAGCCTAGAAGCGGAGCTTGCATAAAACATTCTTTTCTAACAGTTGTATGCTTTATCAGCAAAAAGGTTCAGGGGCCAAGTGGGAGGAGTTACATACTCTGGATCTGGCTTACAGTTCAGCCACGCTATGGACAGATGGACGCCAGAAGTGACTAATGCCAATGACAAAAGTTGAACCGCATAGGTTTGTTTCATTCCGAGGGGGCTCAGCTCCGTGTGGCTCGGCTATAATTCATTCAGCAAAACTGAACTACACCTACTCACCAAATAATAATAATAATTAATAACTTAGTCACACATCAAAGTTATAGCCGCATCCTGGTTAGCTCAGTTGGTAGAGCATCGGTCTCACATGCGGGAGGTCTCGGGTTCAACTTAAGCCAGACCACACTCAGGGTCTTAAAATAACTGAGGAGAAGGTGCTGCCTTTGCTCTTACATCTGCAAATCCTGGATAGTGGATTACTCTATGAGGTCACTGAATTGAGTGTCTGGGGCGACCAAACTTTCTGACCAGTCTGCCAACAGCTCCTTAATTATAACCAGAGGTTCACTGTACATAGCAGCACTTAACAAAAGTATGTAACAAAACCGGCACTCCAAACTACATCAATAAAATAGAACATTCTCTCTAACATGCAACTGTCTATATCAGGATTGCCAATTAAAAACATGTGGTGTTTGATTTTTCAACACAAGTGCAATTTGTACACATTTTAAAAGTACTTTCCAAATATGTCATGAAACTGAAGTGATCTGTGTTCTGTTGATGTAATACAAGTCTTCACCATAAGGGTGCTGAAGGTTTGGGCTGATATTTCAAGCACTATGGTAGCCCTTTGTCAGAGCAATAGTTGAAACACTATCATTAATTTATTTGTGAAAATATAAAATGATAAATATTAAATTATTTAAAAAATATTTTGCTTTTAATAAATTTTCAGCAGCCGTCTGCATTAAAGTCATTTTTAAATACTCTTTCTTAAAAATCGAGTTTGCGATTTTCATATAATTTAGAAATTTTCGACTGAAAATGCTGCAGAACAAGTGTTAAAAGTACTGTTTACTGGTTTAAGGTTTTGGGAATGAAAACAATAGTCTGAATACTTTCTAAGGATTTTTGAAAGCTGATCCAAATCTTTTTCATTATCCATTCTTAGTCTTTTCTATCCATTAAGCTGATATGACACAAAGATGAAGTTGCACAACACGCCAGAACTTGCATTGTTCAGTTGAGTAAAATAGTGTGATAAGAATGACTTTCTTGCAAGTTCTATTTATTTTTCTTATGCTCAAAATGATGCTGACAAACTGAAGATACAGATTAATTAGGGTACATAGTTTACAGTACGAGATATAACTTTAAATTCTGAAGTGATCTGTAAATTATATTTCACAATCGGGCTGGACTGATTTGCAGGGCCCGGTTCCTAGAAAGTGGGTTAACCTTAACCCAGGGTTAAAATTTTAACCCAGGATTGAGTTTTACGGCCTTACAGACTGATTTAGGCTGTGATGTCGGGTTTATGTAAAGGGTTTCTGGGAAATGTTTCGATAATATTTTTTAAGCACCTGAGTATGTTTCGTAGATGAAAAAATCTCATTTGAAATTTGGCCTAACCCTGGGTTAATGTGAACCCACTTTCTAGGAACCGGGCCCAGATTTTTACCACAAATAATACAGTTTTCTTGAATTTAAAATTTTCTTATAATCATTAAAATTTTCATGTGCAATTCAAATCTATGGATGGTATTCTAATACTTCATTCATGTGGCCTTAAATCAAAAGTTCCGATCGATCGAGTTTTATCACAATAATTATTGTCTTTTATTGCAGGCACTGGGATATTATATAATAATTAGACATAATTATATATCATTATATAGATCGCAATAATAATTAAAAGTTCTCAAAGTATTAGTTATGTACACTAAGGTGTAATTGAACAAATATTAAATATTTTTATAAACACAATAACTAACTCAATAGTTATGTGATCGTCACAGAAATAATATTATCATACACCTGGGTGCAAAGTAAAAGCAATTGACAAAAGCTGGACAAAACTTGAGAATTGTACGCCAATAACTTGAGAGCCTACAGATTTGAAACACAAACTTACATCGACACATTCTTAACATCTAAAGAAAAACTGAAAAATTGCAGGCCAGAAATAATACTTAATTTGCAAACTGTACACAGAGTTTCAATGCTGGCACCTACAGTAACAAGATTTCTCATTTACTCTGACAGTTTAATTATATGAATAAGTAACTTTACTGAGAGTTGTTTTCAAGTTCCTGCCTCTCACCATGCAGAAAGAAAACTAATTATGAGAAAAGAGAACAACCAGTCTGCAAAGAACCTTTCAAAAAGTACTCCTGATAATACACACCAGGACACCTTTCAATTCATTTTCACATAGTCAGCAAGGCAGTACTGCAGCAACAATTATTACAGTCACAACTGTTTTGAAAACACAATGGCTTCTGTTATATCACTGTTATGAATCAATTAGCCAGACTAGTGTATGGCCAGTGAGAAGCTAGTTTAAACAATTGTATGGTGTTATTCAGCTCAGGGCCTCTCTCTCGTTGCCAATTTCTTTCTCTGTATAATGGAGACAAGAGTGTCTTCTCCACATGTATGCACTGGCTAGGTAGGGCTAACACTACCAGCCAGCTGTGTACAAGTTACTGAAAACCCTACAGCTAACAAACCAATAAAGAAGCTTTAAAAGTGGAAAGAGGGGGCTAGGCATCCCCATGGAGCCTGTGCTCAAAGAAGAGTTCTAAAGGTACCTAGTACCTTCCCAGACCGAAACTCAGCCTTAGGAAAAGAACTTTTAGATTCTCTGGATCCATTTTATTTAATTATCTGCCACCAACCATCAAACAAACGAATTCATTGCAGGCCTTTAGGAGGCTAATTAGGACACACAACTTTATGTAATTTCCAATTACTTCTTTTCTTCAACTGTACAAGATTTGATTTTTGAGAGGTAAATTCTATATTTAAATTTCTCATATTGTAAAATTTGTAATTTAGGATTGTACATGAGGCAATGTATTTTTAATAGTTTTTTTAATATTGTATGGGTTTTTAATAAAGAATATACAGGGCCCCAATGGATACAGTTTAGTTGCTGAATGGGTTACCCTTTCTAAATAAAGTTTCTTACTTACAATGAGACAGAAAACCGAATTACTAAAATGTGCAACTGCCCGAGAAAGCAACAAAACCTAACATTGTTTCCACAAGCCCAAAAATAACCTCTAGCCAAGTCCGAACAAAACAGTTCAGTTTGAAACAGTCTTTATGGTAACATTATAGATTTAATTTTAAAATTACTACAAGAAAAAAATATTTTTAAAAGTATTGATGTGAGCCATAACAGGATGTGATGTGATAACTAAATATAGTTCACATATACATGTAGTTGTATTGTTAAGTGATGACTCATACTCTTTTAAAATTCTTTGTTGATATCTTCTCAAAACCTTCCATCCGCCCACATGCTTTACTCAAAACCCACATGTGAAATCCTCAAATGATTCATTCAAATGGAATTTATGGTTAGTATAATTTTCAAATAGCTAAAGAAGAAATAATTTGTTTTGCAAAATAACAAAATACTCTAGATAGTGCAATTATAATACAGATTTCTTGTATGTAAAGATGCAAACTAAGTTTTAACAACTGCTAAAAGAAACACATAAATGGTAAATGTAAAATTATAAATTATTATTATGCAAAAAGGGTCATCAATTTAGAATCGAGATAGGTGTTATCTGCAAGAAAGTTGTTCAGACTTCAGTAGAATTGGACATCAGTGTAGTGATAATATTATGTATGTTTAGAACTTAAAATTTACCTCACAGAAAGCAAACTAGATGAACAAAGTTAATAGCTCAAAAGCTTTCCTGATAAGAACTTTAAGCTGGTTTGCCAATAACATTGTGATTGTCTAAAAAGCTCAGATATCAATTAGGGACTTGTTTTTTCTCACCCAACATTTTCTTTGGTTATTGAGAAAACACAGAGAAGAACAAAGAAAACAACAAGACTAAAACAATAAATTTGAATTCTCAGGACGATACCTTGTTATGCTTTTAAAACTCAAAAGATGAAATGTCACACTTGTCAATTTCACAGATATACAGTTTCACGAAATTCCATAAACATTTGAAAGTTTCCAGATTCTAGAGACACCACAAATGATACATCATAAATGATACAGTGTTTTTAGACAAGATTCTTGAAAACAGTAAATTTCAAACTACTAAGTGGCAAGCCTGAATATGTTGTACTATTTTACCAAAGTAGTTGGAAATCGACACGTTCGAGTATTGTATCAAATTCCAAATGGCGCAGTGGCCGAAAGCTGTCAAAAGATGTTCTTTGCAGAATATTGTGTCGCAAAAGTTGTCTAAAAATTAGGATACAAAGGTTAGACATGCCTTTGTCACGTCCCCAGATATTTTAAACCACTAATTTCCTTATCAAAACATATTTACGCTCTTTGGTGCATGTTAAGCGAATCTTTTGGGAATACAGGCAGCTAATCGCGCACGGCATGACAAGAACTCAAAAACAAAGATGGCGGTGAGATTCTGTCAGAAATTTGCCAATGTTTTGGTTACGAAAAGATGTCAGTTGGGGTAAGCTTTTCCAACGACACAACATAAAGGTCATGTGTAGTTTTTTTGTTGCATTTACTTTGAAATCAAATCCTCTAAACAATTATGAAGCTTTTTTAAAATTTCAAAATGTAAACGAAAACAACTATACAAGTTTTGTCCTGTTGCGCAACTGTCCATATATATATATGAAATGTCTTAACCACGAGTTCGATCGCAAACCACATTCGATAAAACTTCGGAATATCCGTAATAAATAGTAATTAATTAATTTCTGCAAGCAGTAATAACCGACTCAGGTTATTACAGGAACAGTAACTTTAACAAACTGTCAAAACCGCCACTCATGAACACGCAAGCAAAATACATGATACAAATTCCAAGTGCCAAATAAGCGTGGAAAATATTTCCTTATCTTGAGGAAGAGATCGAATTTCTCTGGCAACCCTCCTTCATCAAGCCTCCGCGAACAACAAAGTTGTACAAAACAACACCACAATATACTGTTTTCATTCAAAGCAAATCATGACACTCAGACAAGGGGATAAATCCCGCACCTAAAACTGATTACTACAATGTTGTTTTAGTATGTCAGTTCGATTCGCTTGATATATGTTAACTTACTTGTATCTCCAAGTCCGTTGCCGACCTCCTAAAACCCCTTTCACTGGAGCCTTGTGAAGAGCGATCATGCTCGATTTGCCCTAAATTGGCTCCAAAATGTCTGTTATCCTCAAATCTTCCCCCATCATGGAATCGATGCATGTTTTCTCGTGAATCTCGACGTGGATTCCTCTCGGAGCCGTAATTCGCTTGGTCGCCTCGCATTTCTTGTGTTTTTCGTTGCGAACGCGACGTCGAACCTGCGTCCGATTCCCCCACCTCGCGTCTCTCAAATTCTCCAATAAAACGCTCAACCGGCTTAGCTTTTTCTTTGTGAACTACGCTGTAAATATGCTTCTCTCCTGATAAACTTTGTCTGGAGTCACTTTCTGCAGAGATAGTATGGATAGGGTGTGTGAGAGGACGCTTGCCGCTGAGATCTCATTTGAATTTCGCTATTATCGATGCTAAAATGCTTTCCAAATGTCAAGCAACAGCCAATAAGACGCGACGCCATGCAGCTAATATAAATACGCGTATAAATCAACACAAACATGCATAACAACAATATTTAATGTGCAAAAGTCGTCAGAAGAGACTTCGTGAGCACAATAGAACATCGTAAACAATAAGATTGGATTGTTTGTAAGAAAATGTGCGAAATTGGTTGAAACAACTTCGGAAGTGGAACTTATGTGCAGGAAAATCCGTGTCGAACGATGCCCTCGATTTAACAGACAGTGAGACACTCGTCTCTGAAAGCAAACCACGAAATACAAACATTCAAGTAGTTGCAAGCAAGATAGCAACTGTACTAACCTGGAACCTCAATCTGTGGACTGCTAGCTTTCAATTTAGTTGCAAGATGGGGGTATGTATCTTCGAGAGCGTTGCAGAACTCTCGAAAGCCTCTTTCGCCCTTGTAATGCAAGACATCTAGAAGACTTTCGGCTCGTTCATTCCACGTCCTTCCGACATCAATATTATCAATTTCCTTTTGAGTAAGGACATGGCTCACGAACAACAAGGGGACAACTTGATCTGTACGCACTTCGGTTAGCAAAGAATCCCGATTTTCTAGCAAACTTCTCTGATAGTACTGCAAAGCAGCCATTTTACGCCTCGATTACCGTCCCGAACTATCGGCGTCTCTTTCAGTTGGCTTACCTGTCAATCAAAAAGTCAAGTGTAGTTTATTTATTCAATTGAACCAATCACAGTCGAGAAATAAAACAATGCATTCTACGTCTCCCTCCATATCACCATGGACAAAGTCAATTTTATATGTTCATTGAAACAAGTTGGAGTGTTTCGCAAGATTGATTTAAATACTCCCTTGGGAAGTCGCCGTGTGCTCAACTTCGTTCGATAAAAAATAAAAAAAAGAAGCTTTCAAGCAAGTAATATACTTTCAACAGTAGTTGAGCGTTCATTATTCTGGATAATTTGATCTAAACTGGTCTAAACTACATGTATTGATGTAATGGTATACATGTATATGAAATAGTCACAGTATAGTACAGTACAATACCAGTATAAGTTCTATATATGCACACAAATTCAGTATTGAAATTTCTCGGGATTTTCCTGTAGTATCTGTAGAAAAATAAGAGGTTTTAAACTAGTTTCAAATACGCTTGATTCTTGCATTCTCATTTATATACATACAGTATTCAGACAAACTGCCAAAATGTTTTCACGATTACGTGTCCTAATTAATTGTCACTTTTCGTGACTATTAATGTTTGTACGTTTTAAAACAAATATATTTAATTGGACGAAGCAAGTTGGCGCCAATTCTTTTAATTCAGCTCTTTTTATTCCATTCTACATCGTAGTAACTCTAGATGCACACGGAACTTCCAAAGCCAAGGTAAAATATATACAGACCATTATTATTAGACGAATGCAAGGTCGGATTACCGCCTTATCTTACGGACCAAGCTTTTCCCCGTTTGTATTTTAAAATAGTAGTAGAAATTTGCCGTGTTCTATTGCAAATGGACGAATTTTATTGGTTCTTTAATCGTTTACTATTTAAGATATTGAAAACATTTCCGTGTTTCCCATCAAGTTATAGCCGATAGACTGCGGACAGTCTTTGGTGCGCGCGGTTTTAAGCTAGTAAGCACAATTAATTTGGTTTTAGAAATAAATAATAATAATCATTTTATCCACTTTCTTGCAGAATACAACCTGAATAAACAAGTATTGTTTATAATATTAATAACAATGATATGTTTATTCATATATTATATATATTATTTATATATTTTTTATCCAACTATCATCATTTTTGTGCGAACAGAACACGGCAAAGTTCTCCTAAAACAATTATCCAATTCACTGTCGTTTTATATTAGTGGTATATACCAAACCAGCGAATAGTGCTTTTCGCGCGCTCTGATTGGCTAATCAGGATACAGATATCCAGTGATATTCACCTCCGGCCATTCGTGCATGAACTAGATGAAATGGCGTCTCGCTGCCGTGTCGGATGTATTTTCTCAGCTCTCTATAAGAATTAAAACAGGAAATATATATTTCTATGTCTATGGCTATTCACTGGTTTGGTATATACTAAAACAATTGTTCCCCTC
>JANUFV010134999.1:0-14738 GCA_024757865.1 Epizoanthus scotinus | reverse complement strand
CTTGACTGAAGATGCTTTCCTAAGTTCAACAGGCAGAGCATTCCATTCTTTAATGCTTCGTACAATAAAGGATCTACAAGCTTCAGTTTCAAGATTGTAACGAGGGCACACAAAATTGAGTTCCTTATAACCCTATCACTTCGTTATCACTATGAAAAAAATCCAATTTTTGTTATTCAGTTTTGAAGACATAGACATACGTGATCACTAGTGATATGACCATTTTAGTCCGGCGAAATAATTTTTAAATAAAGCACAGGTTTTTGAGGCCAGATCCCTGCACGAGATAACAGGCGGTTTCAGAACTAAATTCGGCATCTTGCCCGTTCTTGGTCCCATTTATAGGCTTCATACCGACTGCAATTTGCAAAGCCGCGTTCTTCCTCTGAAAATCGATAATATAGACAAACTTCACTCATAAAGTGTTTTTTAAAAAACTATCGATTCTGCGAAGAAAGCCTCGGTGTATTTTGTTGCCAAAGCCTGTCATTCTCTCCCCTTGGTACGGGCTGTTTTATGTCACTGTCCACAACTTGGACAAGCTTGGAAAAGCAGTCGTGACAGGAGGTTTAAGAAGGGAAACAAAACACCAGTAACTGGATTATGAACACCATACCCTTCCATTGCATGCATGCGACTACATGCTCCAAATGCAAATCTCGATCAATAATTGGATACGAATTATATTTATATTCATAATCAACTCGCATATCTTTATTTACATTTGTTTATTTATACTGACGCAAGTTCACTTCCTGCCTCAAGTGAACGTCTCGTAAAGGTGCTAATTGTCCGGGGAGGTGAAGCTGGCGTGTGAAAATTCAATAAAATTCCACCCCCTATATCGTTGACACCTCGTTTGTAACGCACGGCATGTATTCCTGTAGAGTGACAGGTTCTCACCGAGCTGTTTGCATAAGCAGATCGAAATCTTCTCTCGAGGACTCTGTTTTCATAAACAGTCAGAGACTAAACGTGACAAATCGAACACTCTGGGGAAAACTCGTAGGACGCCAGGAAATTGCATGGGTACAGAGTCGAGACTCTGGCGTTGAGATAAACACGAAAGCTACAAACAATAGATTTATCCGAACCTGGCTGTTTCAAAGAATGTTGGAAATACATAGCAAAGTTATCAGTGTATCGGTCTTGTTTCCGGGCCCATCTCTATTATAATATATCAGTGCACTAGCTCGCTTTTTAGACAGAGCCTCCTACCTCGAGCTGCATCATAGTGTGGTCCTGCTCCAGACAGAAGGATCGAACAGCCCCTGGCTTTTTATCCCCAAAGAAGACCGTCAGACATTCAGAATTGAGGCCACTTGAAAAGATAGCCCAGTTTATCCTCAGAACGCGCACTGACTTTTCTAGCGCATTGACTTCTTTAATTGTCTGAATAAACTATAAAGTCTGAAATAGTTGTTGAGCAAACAGAAATATAGAAAAACTACATTTCGTAATAAACATTCGCCATTCCGTTTGACATCGTCATCTATAAATTAGATTGTAATGAGTTGTATTCTATTAGTACTATGAACTTGAATGTTATGCAGGACGTAGTACTGCATGAGCATATACTTGGAGCTGTGACATCGCACTTTATGCCTAATTTGTTAGTTTCCAAGTGCAATTTGCTGCTATATTCTCTCAATGACAGAGTATGGGACCCGGCGAAAGGCCGAAATCACAGACTTTTTAAAAAAAACTCTCTCCTTCACTGAACTTTGAAAGGTTACTGATGACAGCTCAGCATTTTTTATTTTTGAAAGTTTGAATAGAGTATCCAATACTGTACTAGCTATGGATCGCTTATTAGTTGATAGTAAAACCATACCGATGTCTTTTTGTGAACCTCGTCTATATGTTTGCATGACCAAACAGTGCTAGCGTACTGTCTTGTCTAGGAATAAATATCCTCACAACTCAGTCCGCCATTTCTTTTTAAATTAATTGGTATTTTAAAAAAGAAATAAAGACAATTTCCGGAGGTTATTATGAGTCAGTATATCTGGTGAATTGTATATTTGTTGAACGCATTATTTAGTTATGTAATGATTATGTATGCCGTTCAGTTCTAACCTAACCTAACCTGACCTGGATTTTGATTATCAGCTCCTCGCCTTGCATTTGACCACACCCAAACATTATGGTCCATCGCCGAGTCTCTGCATGTCTCGCGGCTGGGTAGACAGTAGACACTGTACATAGATATAAAAGAGAGTATATTATATTCCCGCTGTTGTTTCAGTTTATAATCATCCGCTCAAGTCTTGTCAATGTTTATTTTATACATACAACCCACACGGGTTCGGCTCATATATGTGTCACGCTGTATGAGTGTGTCTATGTTTCTCCATCATGCCTTGAGGGATCTTGAGGGTACTAAGAGAACTTTCCGTGAGTCATCACGGGAGATTTTTCATTTTTCTTGCACTTGCACTTCGATAGCTCGCTTCACGCTAATATTTTCCCACAGAAGTTGGCACTCCTCAAACATTTTCTTTTCATGAAACCTTTACCCGTTTTCAAACCAAAACGTTCGAATTTCTTTCAATTCAGTTCACTGATTTCAGACCTGACCCTAAACTTGATACGCATTGTCAGACTGGACGTGAGACATGACAATGAGCGACTCGGGAAGAGCTCGTTTAATGATCTCATCTCTGTTTGCGTAGATTGGGTGGGTGCAAATATTTAAACAATTCGTTTCATAATCCAGAATTCAGAAAACATTCAGCCCAGAAGTATTGCTTACTTTCCAAGTCCGATAGCCGCCGTGCACGCCGGGAAACGCCGGGCCCAGTGTGGTTGACCGAAGAGTGAGCGCCCTTGGCGGGACAACAACTGTACAATTCACATGTACACAATACAAAATAGTTTTTAATCAGTTTTAAAAATAATAAATTAATTACTACCCCACATTTCAGAACAATTCATTATTATCCAATTTCTACGTTTGCTCAACAATCCCAACAAGAAAAGCACAAAACACTCTTTGACGAATCACCTAACAGCGATGTTGTTATTAAAGTTTCCGCTACATCAATTCTTCACCATGTTTTCCATCAAATCGTTTGACCACAAGGGAAACACTCTGGCAGATTAGTAAGTAAAATATTTCCAGATTTATAGGTGCTTTCAAAATTGTGTTTATTTGGCTGAGACAAAACACCTGAAGAAGAAGAATTGATACCTGAAATAACAGCTGTAGGAGTTTTTTCTCGATCAATTAAAATTTGCTTTGCCTCTAGTTCAGATCCGTTGACGTTACTAATCGACCTCCACTCATTATATTCTTTTTGAAAAGAAATGACTCTTCTGTTCAGTACTTACTGTTTTCACTCAATCGTATTTCTAAGCACCGCCTCCCATTAACAGTTGATTAAACCCGTTTTTAGTTATTTCCGTAAATGTTCCTTCCGAGGTTGAAATCAACTGTTACATTTGGCAACAGAATAACATTGCCCCTGTATTTGCATGAAGCACAGCCCATTGTGCAATGGTTTTCCTTTCCAAGTGCTATTGAGGGCATTGAGTAATGGCGTGCCAAACTATGAATTAATGAATAAAAGCATAAAATTAATTAGGAGATGGAAAGATAAGAGCAAATTTTCGTTTCTTGTAACTCAATACTTTATGAACGCATCTGCGACAGAACATGTCCTTTAGACAGATAATAGGCAAGGAAAGTACCCGCGCAAGGCGATTTGAATGGAGATAGGGTGTGTATATTTGACTGTTTTTCTGACTAATTACTCACATCACTTCATTAGAAAGACGAATTGGCAGTTCTAAAACGCTGTCTTTGTCCTAACTAGGTTTACTTGATAGCGTTGACAGTTTCATTCAATTTATCTCGGGTTTCCAAACCAGACGATCTGTCATGCTAATTGAATTAAGTAAAAGCGGCTCAGCTCTGATTGGCTGGTTCCAATGAGTAAGTACTTTAATTAATTAGTCATCAATTTCACAGTAGAGGCATAATTTAATCGAGGCAGCCGGTGGCGACGGCCGTAGTTTAGCCATGCTCTAAAGCGGGGAGACATATGCGGAAAAGCAGTTACATTTTCGATACTACAATAGCCACTGCTTTGGAAATTCGACAAAGCATTCTGCAAAGGGGTAACGCCTAACAAACACTTGTCTGACGGTCAATAGTTAAGGGTGGAACACAATGGATACAAATGGCGAAAAGGGAACAAACACTTCACGTGGGGGAACTCATAACAGAGCTAGTATGCAAAACCAAGGCACTGTGGCGAAAATGAACTCTTTCTCAATTGAAGCAATTCTTGCAGCGCCACATCCAAAGAAGGAGCGGAGATTAAAATCAAACCAGCGGCGCGTACCTTTAGCACAAAAGAAATTGGAAGTATCGTCTGCATTGTCAACATTGGAGGAATATGCGAGCAGTGTTCTTACCGCTCCTGGAGGTAGTGACTCCAAATCTGCTAAACGTGCCATTGCGGGAACCTGTGAGACTGGTAAGTGTTAACTTTATAGTATAGAGCATTATTTCAAACATGAAACTCTCTTCGCCACAGGATAGGTAAACAGTAAATGCTTTAATACAGGATTAAGCCCTGTTCTGAGTACCTTAAAGATCGTGACCTTGAGTATACTGTAAAGATGGGCACATTTTGTGTTTGTTTTTGAGGTCATAATGTACAGTCATGAAGTCGTTTGTAAGCTCTAGACTATAAAATAGTTAGCCAGAACTTATCAATGGTCATTGGACAAATGTTCTGTGTGATAAGAAATTAGTTAAATTCCTCGCTGTTTCTGCAGTTAAATTCTGTCAGAAGAGAATGAATTCACTGATGATTTATGGTTTGTGACAGGACAGCTTAGTATAGTACCTCTCGCCTTGACACTAATAATTCTCAACACTTTCCTTACAGATTTTGTTTCAGTCCAAGCTAAACTTCAAACAATCCAAGCAAGACTGAACCAAAGGAAACGTCGAAAAGCCAGGACCTGCTTTACGAACTATCAAATCTTCGAACTT
Source organism: Epizoanthus scotinus (assembly GCA_024757865.1). Lineage (NCBI taxonomy): Eukaryota > Metazoa > Cnidaria > Anthozoa > Zoantharia > Epizoanthidae > Epizoanthus > Epizoanthus scotinus. Next base: position 9,730 of record JANUFV010134999.1, on the reverse strand, counting down.
GAGCGACGATTTTTGCATCAGAAATACTTGTCACCCAACGATAGAGACGAACTCTCACAACTGTTAGGTCTTTCAGGGGCACAAATTATTACCTGGTTTCAAAACAGACGAGCCAGGTTTAGACGAGAGCTTGAAGAAATGAAAAGTGACATTGAAGCTTCGAAGGTAATTCCTAGCGACCAAGTACTCCACTTATATAAGAAAATGGAAATTTAGAAGACCGTTCAGTGTTCAACTGAATAACTCGCCACTTTAAACAGCATTCTCTCTGTATTATAGCTTTCTTATTCATTCTGTACAAGTTTTATTCTAGTATTTAAGATAACCAAATTATAAAGTGTAAATTGTTGATACACATAGCAGAACGTTAGAGGAGGGAAGCTTGTTTTAAAAGCCGACCACTATTAATGCTTATAATAAATCATAACATTCTTAAACGTGGTTCCTTCTTGAGATAACCGCCCTGCTCCATTGAATGCGGTTTGAAAGTGTTACTCACTATGTGGCATTTTACAGCTAAAAAGATTACAATTCGAATGAGGTGAGTAAATTGGGGAAACAATGCCGTCCTGTTGCTTTTTAGGGAATAAATTAGACAAATTAATGGGGATGTAGACACTTCTGGGTTTCGTTTGATTTCGCTGCGGAAGCTGTGAATGAACATTGTGCGAAATCATTCCGTATATGGATCGTGTATAAGTATAGCAATTGGAAACTTGTTGAAATGTTTTCTTAAAGTTTCCGGGAGTATTTTAGTTTGTCAGTTTCTTAAGTCTTTGGCGGAGTGTATCGTAGCTTGGTTGAGGAACTACGTTTATAGTCGATATTTCTCAGTGAATGCTCGAATTCTATCAGTAGTAACAAGCACTCATAAATCATACGAAGATCGAAGTGTCATTCCATTTGGTCTGGTACTATCTCCAGAGTCAATATTGACTCTCCTCCGTAAATGCAACACTGACAGAAACCTTTGAGTGTTGTAGATCTAGAGTAACTCGTTTCTTAGACTCGTGTATATGTATGCAATGTTGCGGGCACGATGTGTAACAAAACGAATCGAGAAAGCCAAAATATTATATCGCCTTGTTGCATTTGAGAGGGAGGGCATGAAAATATATCGCTTGCTTGATCTGATCTACCTAAAAATGTCGAGCACCTAAACGGTTCTTTAGAACTTTAACGAACCTACAATCTTCAGTTACTCTTTGTTTCTTTTTCCGATTCGATCGAAAACAGCCAAACCCAGTTGTTAGAATTAATGAAGTGGCGGAAAGGCTGTTATATGTGAATATCAGCGATTTCGGGCGTGTTATCGCCCTTATCTTTGCCTTGCAGACCTGTCGAGGAAGCTACTCGGCATATTTGAAGTCTCACTACCTATCACTGAATGATTTATAAACCGAGGAAGCTACGCCAGAACTTGTGTACGTGTTAGTTTTGCAGACAGAGAGGAGCAATCGAAACAATTATACTTATAAAGACTTGACAGCAAAATGATAGAAATTGTACCAAAGCTTGGCGATAGAATTGGTCAGGATTACTGAAGTTGAGAAAGAGCTATATTTACACCAATGTATTTGATTATTTTATTCAAGACCAGAGACGGATTTCCTTTATTTAGTTCATTTCATTAAAACATGTCGGCTATAAATATATTCAGAATATACAGAGGATTGTCAAATTACTTACGGAGTACTGTAGTCGCATACATAATAGGAAACTAAAGTTGTGTTTTGATCAAGTATTCGATGCGGTAGGCTGCAACTAAACAGGACGCGGTCACACAAAAATAGTGAAACATTGAGAAACTGAACATAGAACATGTTACATTTCCTGTGACAGTGTATATTTTCAGGTGGAGAACCTGCTTAGCTTAGGAAAATGAGAACGTTCTGTTTTACGACTACAGAAAGCGGTATAACTCTGATAGAAAATAGAGTCTTACTGAGAGGACATTGTATATTCCACACTTATACCCGCTTGAAGATACTGTCTCACATTTTCACAACTGAGTCGCATTCACTAAATTTAATTTAAAAATGAGATAATATTTCTTGATTCAGGCAGGAAAACGTGATAGGCGCACGACTCTCAGCATTTCTCAAGGCGTACGACGCCGTGTGATTTATGGCGTTCTGAATGATAAATGACGCTTGAATGATGCTCTTAAGAAAAGAGATATTCTGTTTTGCCAAAAGGTCAATAGTTGTACCCGACGACAGACTTCTAGTCAACTTCAGCACGAGCTAACAAGCTCCCGGACATCTAAATCAAAACCCCAAAAATATTCGATTTCTGTATGGAACCTGGGCACGCCCGGGACTGAGTTGTTGAAGCCGTTGTGGTACAACACATTAGTGTCTTCATGTAGTTCTCAAATTCCTAAAAGAAACCTTTTGGCACATTTGACAAAAGAAGTCATCCATCTTGATTACAGCCGTTCAAATGAGATAGATGAGCTACTTTGAACCACCCATGGTCTGTGGGAACACACAGGCGCAATAAATCAAACGAGTTGATTGTATTCTATTTTGCCCGATGCCGTGGGAAAATGCAATCGAGGTTTTATATTTGTCGTATTTTCAAAGCGCGCTCTGATTGTTTATTGAATTTATAAAACGTTTGTTCAAAGTAAGATGAAAACGTGAAAAGCTAAACAATCTGCGACTTAATACGCACTGAACAAGCATTAGAACACATTTGATTGTTGCGGTATAGCAAATATGATTATCTCTACAACTATTTATACGGCCAGCTTTTTGATCCTGCTGAGACGAGAGAATTGCAAAGCGTTTTCAACTCCAGCGAAAAGTGCAACGGCTATCTCTACTAAACTCCATGTCTTCCTTGTATAAATAGTTGGGTTTCATTTACTTTGTCTATTGAGTAAAGAGTGGACATTAAAGAATTTGTGTTTGGAGGAAATGGTTTAATCCATACTGCAGCATTAATTCGAGTACAACTACAAGTTCACTTTGAAAAGCGAAGGAAATGGAATCCGCGAAATATGTCGTCTTTTCTGACCGTGATGTATGTGAGAAAGTATGTTCTACTGAAACTTGAAAGAATATAATTGTTTTATTTCTGCAGGAAGGTTTTTTTTACTTCTATCAAAACTAAACGATTTCGGACTTTCAAGTTCACGGCTAAAGTATTTATAAGGTCTTATAAAATCAAATTGTTAAAAGGTCAACCATGATACGATGAGGAAATTCTTCGGAGCACGCGTGTCCGGCGCCAAACTTTAGATCAATTTTAGCTGGTGAGCCATGAAAGCCAGCCTACAATATCCACGCACTAACAAGGTACCTGATAGTCGAGTCTCAGCGCGAGGCGATCTATTACTCCATGAGAAACGAACACTAATCCAACGCTAACAAGCTCGATAGCGTCGCACTTGATAAATATGTGTATAGATTGCTTCGGGCACTAGACCTATAAATCACAAGCAAGAGCGCGTAGCTGTTTATATGCTATTAAGCACAAATTATGACATTCCGTTAATCTTGCTTTAAAACTCCGCACGTCCCGCAGGCGAAATGAAATTCTAATTTATACGAAGCCGCGCTTCTCCCCGAGTTAACTGCTATATCATTTACACATATGGTGAGGTTGAAATAATCTCCATTTAACGGCTTTTCTTTAGGACAACAATTGTAGCATATAAATGAGACACTGCAAGCTTGTCGACTGACTGCCTGCCATATGAATCACCCAAGTCAGTCGCCCCCTGAACTCGCTATAGACAGCTCAATACATATCAGTATATACAAGTATAGACATTCTTAAAAACCTTCAAAATTGTGTATCGTTAATACTAGAAGCTCTTCTGTTAATACATATAGTTGTGCCAGCACTACATACACTTTGTTTCTTTTTATAAGAACAAACTCAAAAAGAGCATTCAGGTTGAAATCGCCTGAAAAACAAGAACAAATTAGGAACAAACTGAGGCTAGAATAAAACTTCATTTTATGAGAGTTTATGCTACTTAAAATGCCTAGTGAAAACATAGCCAATAAGAACAAAATAAGAACATTTTGAAATTTTAAAAACACTGAGCCTGAACAAATTTATATTGGTTCTTATAAAAGAAAAGTGTACTTCAAGCTGGACTCTCTAGCCTGTTAGCTGTGTTGCACTCGCGTAACATAATCTTTCTATTAGCGTACGTTATGGCTATCCTTGACTCGCGTTCTTTAATAGTCTTGCACTATTATTGAAACAGTTCCCCATCATCTCCAACAGGCAACATATCAGTTTGTTTTTTTCTTAATGATTCAAGGTAATTTCAACGTTGTGTATTGACAGCTACAAATTCCGCAAAACGACGTGTTGCAAAATATTCTGCAGCGACATGGCTCTAAAACTTCGTATACATTTTGAAGTTCTTGAAAGAAGCTTCATCAAAAGATATCCCGAAGAAATCCTGTATTTGGCAACTCCCTGAGAACAACTGAATGCATGTCAGGGTCCTGAGGCAGCATCAGTGATGTATAGTCTTACTCGCTGAAATTTTGAATGGTCATTCTTGTCAGTTTAATATTTGTATTAAGGAACGTGTAACAACGCGAAATATAACGGTATATGGAGCTTTTGTGAACTTGTTCTGAACTTACTCTATAAGGCTGAATGTGGTTTAAACTTTAATATAGTATACTTTTCACAGTACAAAAGCGCTATACGCTGTATGTATGTTGCTGAAGGCAACAAATATTTCATACAACAAATGCATGCAGTTTCACCCAATTCATGTGATCGATACGTGCTGAAATATACAGCTATTAAAAAAAAGTTGCCATCTACAAAGCGCAATACGCATAGGGAAAGTGCAATGCCAAGCACTAAAGTAATTGTGTCTAGCTTCCTCTGTCTCCCAACAACACACAGAAGTAGCAATACGCAATAGGGAAAGTGCAATACCAAGCACCAAAGTAATTGTGTCCAGCTTCCTCTGTCTCCCAAACAACACACAGAAGTAGCAAAGTACGTTTATAAACACTGTCGATCTGATTTGATTGAATAGCTTTCAGTAATTAGCAAACTCTACACGCTCGAGAGCTGAGAATTGTGATTTGCATATTTGATATTACCTATTGCGCTTGGCAGCTGTCAGCCATTTTGAAATAGCTGTAAAACTAAAGCTGTTGCATACTCAATACTCAGATAAGTAGAGTTATCTATAACGTAGTTTTAGGCCGTTCATTAGCTATTTGTAGAACGCGAAAGCTTCTAATCTGTCGAATTTCTGTCACACGAGACATGGATGAGTTTATCAAATCAAGAATTATTAGAAAGTGAAACAAGATAAGGATTAAGGGTTTGGGTTAGGGAACTACAAAACTATATATTCACTCGTTGGATTTCGTGTTCGTCGACGATAGATCGTGCCATGGCGGTAATTGTCTCTGACAATCGTACTTCACATGTACAGAGACGGAATAAACACGAGTTTGGACTGCACTCATCCATCAATGACAAAACGGAGCAGATCTCGATTCATTTGTTTATTCAACTGATAATCGTCGCTTTAAACCTTTCCTGTATCAACAAATCTTATTCAGTAAGCAATTTTTATATATTGAACTAATACAGAAGAACTAGCTGTTTGGTAATTCTAGATATATAGTTAACTATCGCGCTTGTACAGTTTCTTTGTCGAGACATCTTGTTCCGACTCCACCCCTATTCCTACTATTTTTTAAATATTGCCATTAAACCTGCCATGTAACAGGTGTTGTTGTGATAGCACTGCATTCAAAATTGTTTCTATACACATCGATTTGTGTAGCATATTTTTCTCTTTTCTTTTCTTCTCCTTTTCCGAGCCGAGAGAGTAGAGAGAGCCTATTTTTCTTACGTGTTGTGGTTCTCTACATTCAAACAAATCATTTTCTTCCATGCAGAAGCGACCACTGGTCATACACGCTTGGATTCGTAAAGTTAGACATACTTGAGGGTACAAATTATATTATTTTATATTTTCAATTATTGCCTTTAAACCTGTCCTATAAGTGATGTTGTTGTGATGGCCCTGTATCTCGTATTCCCAATATATAGGGGCCTTTCAATATGATCCACAAGGTTTTTTTTTATTTATATAGCTATATACAGTATTGGAAATACCGTTTGCTTGACTAAAATAACTGAAAAACTGAGAATAAATGGAATAAAAAGAAGAAAACAAGCAGAGGGGGACCTTGATAGACGGCCAACAATATACACCGTCAAGACAAGGGGATAGAGATAGGAACAGAAACAGAGATAGAGCTGAATGAATCGGAGCTAAACTGAACCTAATTAGTCCTTGGAAGCTGAGTGGGAATGCCGAAATGGGATAAAAATATCTCGAGGTAAAGAAAGAGTTGAGTTGAAATGTATACTCGGTAATCTTTCAGAAAGAGATATAGAGAAAGAGGTTGAAGTAAAGTAGAGATAAAAGTCCAGATATATTTAGAGGTAGAGGTAGAGATAGAGGGAAGGGGAAGCATAGAGATAGACATTGACATTGAAGTAAACTTTATTGGAATGTTTTGAGAATAGTTATAGCTATTGCAGCTTAGAGAAATATCAGAGATAAACAGAGATAGAGGGAGAGATACTCAGATAGAAGAAACAGAAGCAAAAGCAGAGACAGAAGCATTAGAAACAGAAACAGAAACAAATGAAGACGAACAAAAAGGAACAGAGATTGAGACAGAGATTGAGACAGACGAAAGGAGAGCTACAAGTGCAGAGTTTCTGAGTCGTTTTAGACGCTAATGTGGTGTTTTAACCATGACCTATGTAGTTTTAAAAACATTTCAGCACATACGACCACAGGAAGCCCACGCTCAAAAGTTAATACTTGGTACATTTAAGTGATTCAATTTATAAGACTTTGAATGGAAATTTTTTGATTTCGTATATTAGCTGGAAATTGATGTAAATAATGCATATATTTTAATATATATAAAGCTTTCGTACCTTTCTGAAGTGTCTTCCGGTGTCTACCTCTGAAGAGATTTGGTTCAATTTAGCAGAAATTTTCACTTTCAGTTTGAAGAAAAAAATACTGAAAATCGCTCCAACGCTCCCATTCACCCCAGAAGTAGACGCAAGACACTGCAGAGAGATAAGCAAGCTTTGTTTATATCATTTGTATTATTTACATCAATTTCCACCTAATATACGAAATATATACTTTCCCATACAAAGTCTTATAACTTGAATCATGATAACTCAAATGTACGCTTGGGCTGCCTGTGATGCGATATGTTTAGTACCTGGTTAGTCTATGGCTGCACCTCACTCTATTGGATCTATGCAGTTATTCTTTTTTAATATTCATCTGCTTCCAATTCTATGCTGTATTTCAAGGCTTAATTCTGTTAGGCAATCCTATTATTCCGAGTACAAAAATCTGCGGTAAACTGTAAAATTTGTTAATTTAATCAAGGTACTTCTGTAATTAGTTGAACAGTAAAAAAAGAACGAATTAATTTTGATTGTCTATAGCTATATTGGTTGCAGCTGGTATCTATAAATATAGAAGTATCTGCATCGTGTTCTGTGGAATAGGCAATAAAACAAATTTCTTGTATTTTAACAATTTGCGGCTTTCGATATAGGTATTTTATGAGTTAAAAATCATACTGTGCTTTGAAGTCACTGGGCCCAATTGTTGTCCATGTGTCAAAAACAATGCAATATCTAACAGTCTTCATACAAATGAACTCAAAATAGTTTTTAGCTATCAATTATTTTTTTTAAAACTGATCTATAAAACAGAACGAATCTTGATATAATTGGCTTAGAAACTAAAAGTTCAAAGGAATATGACAAATTTAACTCGATTGAGAACCCAAGGAAGCTAAAGACAGGTCTATCTGGCTTTTTAAAAACAGAACTTTCAAACAAATTACGCCATCATTTAAAAACATGTTTAAATACCGCAGCACAAATTGAAATTCTGTATCTGGAATCAATATAGGATCCTAGAGGGTGGTGGCGTACTATTATTACGATAGTTAAGTGATATCAAGCGGTGTTTGGCTCTTTACGTGGAAAAGAGAAACAATAGTTAATAAGGTCAAAGAGAGATAAAACACATTTGTGGAGGAGTGCTCTGTACAAATACAGAGAAGATAAAAAGGCAAATTTTAGATGGTCGGGCATAAACACTGGACTTCAGAATATAATATTGATAGCCAGACTATACATGTGCACGAAGCGAGGACATGTTTGACAGCTATAAATCAGTTAGCCATTACAACAAACTGGAGATCAAAAAAAACATATCTTATCTTCAGTACAAGAACAAGCTGGCATTTTGGTCATTTTGTTGATGCTATTTTCAGCCATTGTTGGCCTTGGTTCTACTGACTTTCACAGACAATCCTCCAGCCTCGGGGCCCCAACTTGTATTATTTCAGCAAAGTGATGCACTTAAATTGCAAACGTGTTACCTTACTTCACGAAAGAGCACTTGTTACCATATTAGTGTTGCCGCAATGGTATTCGAGATTGCGTTTTTGAGATGGTCTTGGTTACGTTAAGATGTGACAAATTATTTCACATCCGGTTTTGTGGTACCAAAAACAAGACTGCTCGTTAATTTTCCGTCCTGACACTAAATAGATAATTCTTCCTGTGTGAATTCATAATCGCATTATCAGGGTATGGGAGCCGAGTTATCTCGGAATGCCATCTGTCGGCATCTGCTGGTTAGTGTCGCTTTATTGTCTCTCTCTGTCAACAGTCTCGTGAGAAATTAATTAGTGACAACGAGTTTTGGTCGATCTGTCGGAGCTGTCAACACATCATGCATTGAAATTCATTAGTGTCGTCGGCAGCGGCAAACACTAAAGTGCAAAAAAGAGCACGATTCGATTTGCATTTTAGTCTGACGTGTAAAGTGCAGACCGTTTCTGTCTTTTTTTGAAGTCTCCAGAATTATTAAAGCGCAAAATAAAGAAGTTAAGAGCTAGTTTATAACCTGGTATGTCACGTAGCCACAATGAATGAAATCGAAACGTGCTCTTACCCATTCCCCGCTCCTGCTCCCAGGCCGCCAGCCGTTCGCAGCCATCAGATCAGACGCCATTCCAAATATTTTGTATCGGTTCCAAGGAGATCTTCCGACAAAAGACAGTAATTAGAACATTTTGATCAAAGTAATGAACTAAGCGTCAAATAAAATGTTGTGAACATTAATATGGCCTCAAGTCTGCGTTCGATTATAAAATGTTAACAGATACACTCAGTACTACCAGGGCGTACACGACCCCCACCCCCCGTACCGACGGGGCCGGCGTTTTCGTACTTCAATTCCTCGAACGGCTTTTTAAAAAATGATATAACGTAAATGACCGAATTAGCGCCGCTGCCCGATTAAGCGCCCTGCCTGAATTAGCGCCGCACCCCCAAGTACAGGTTTGAAATAAACGCCGCGGCGCTATTTCGGTCATTTACGGTATATTTGATGCGAAATAAAACCGCGGGGCGGGGAAAAATAAGGAAGAGGAGAGGACTGGGGAGAGGGGAAGAGGCAGTTCTCGGTTTTGTTTCCTTCCCCTCTCCCCAGTCTCCTCTTCTTCCCTATTTTGTTTCTTTATATCGCCCAAATATTCCCAGAGAGACTACAGTTGTTTGAACACATTTTGCGATGATACATACAGAGAGAGAGAGAGAGAGAGAGAGAGAGAGAGAGAGAGAGAGAGAGAGAGAGAGAGAGAGAGAGAGAGAGAGA
>JANUFV010134998.1:0-14599 GCA_024757865.1 Epizoanthus scotinus | reverse complement strand
CTTATTAGAAAGGTGTCCGTACTAGAGGTGTCCAAGCTAGACGAGTGTCTATGCTAGAGAGATGTCCGTAATAGAGAAGTGTCCGTACTAGACAGCGTCCATATTAGACAGGTGTCCATACTAGAGAAGTGTCCCTACTAGACAGCGTCCATACTAGAGAGGTGTCCATACTAGAGAGGTGTCCGTACTAGAGAGGTGTCTATGCTAGAGAGGTGCCCATGCTATAGAGGTGTCTGTACTAGAGAGGTGTCCGACTAGAGAGGTGTCCGTACTAGACAACGTCCATACTAGAGAGGAGTCCATACTAGAGAGGTGTCCGAATTTGAAAGCGTCCATACTAGTGAGGTGTCCATACTAGAGAGGTGTCCGACTAGAGAGGTGTCCGTGCTAGAGAGGTGTCCGTATTGGAGAGGTGTCCGTACTGGAGAGGTGTCCGTACTAGAGAGGTGTTCGTACTGGAGAGGTGTCCATACTAGAGAGGTGACCATACTAGAGAGGTGTCTATGCTAGAGAGGTGCCCATGCTAGAGAGGTGTCCGTATTAGAGAGGTGTCCGAATTTGACAGCGTCCGACTAGAGAGGTGTCCGACTAGAGAGGTATCCGTACTAGATAACGTCCATACAAGAGAGGTGTCCGAATTTGACAGCGTCCATACTAGAGACGTGTCCATACTAGAGAGGTGTCCGACTAGAGAGGTGTCCGTACTAGACAGCGTCCATACTAGATAGGTGTCCATACTAGAGAGGTGTCCATACTAGAGAAGCGTCCGTATTAGAGAGTTCAATTGAACGTGCCTTCACCCGATCATTTTCAATCATTCGCAAAAAAACTCAACTTTACAGAAAATTTGATAAAAAGGAAGCAAAAAAGTGATCACGGAAAAAAGAATCAGGAAGGAAAGGAGCAATAAAATGAAAGGCGTTTCAAGACCACTTAAAGATTTCAGATAGTTTGTAAATTCAAAGAAATGAAAAAAGAATCAACAAATTCGCGCATCTACACTTACACTGAACGTGCTTTTTGAACAGCCAAACGACAGCACCCAATAACAAAACATAATTACTATATCTATAATGAAGAGGTAACGTTTCTACAAAATGTAGTCTCTGGGGCCGAGCAAAGGATATTGTAAAGAATACCCTCCCCACCCCCAAAGACTTATTCATTATTAGAGATATCCGTGTTTACAGGAGTCTTTTATCGGGATCTACCGAAGTGTCGATAATTGTGAGATATCTGGTTCGGAGAGGTTCAACTGTATTTGATATTCCTTTTAGCACAAAAAGGGAAAATGTACATGTTACCAACTAGTTCTATACTTGCAATACTGAAATCTTACTTATTCGTGATATACAAGCCCTTTGCATATCGGGTTTCAAATTTCGAAGGCAGAACATTTTCTGTTTTTGTGCGATTCAATTATAATGAATATGTTGCAGTGGTAAATTAGAAGGGTTTTTCCTTAAGATCTTTCTCAGTTCATTTCACAAGACCCATTAGGATGATGCAGCAGTTTAAAGCTACTTTCCAGAAACCACACATTTAAATTGTTTATAGAACGACAAATATTCTAGATTTGTTACAGGTAAACCTAGACGCGGGATGGAGACATTCTGAAGGGTTCATATGAAGGTTACCATCATCTTTATATATGATTTTAAATAATGAAGAACATTTTTGAGCCTTGAGGTTTACGCTAAATCGCAAATTTGTAAAGCTGTTTGAACAACAAAAACAAGAAAAAACATGCAACACAGCAAATATATCACAACAAAATGTCAAAACCCGTCAACTGAAATAGTCTTCTCTGTAAAATTCATCAGGAATTTATTCATTATGGATTTATGCTTCAAATGTTTGCTAATTCAAAAGCTGGAACAATTATCACAAATTATGAATTTTTCTTTGTTTCTGTTCACACTCAAGGCAATCGTTGCTTTGCAATAGATTGCTATTTGAATCAGGAAAAGTAATCAATTAATAGAGCTTTTAGCCTTGGGGCATTAACTATTAAAAGCAATTGCATTTAATCAACAGGTGTAGGTCGACTAACTGTTTGCCGTATGCGATATTCGCTCGCACATGCAAACCATAAAATACTCCAGACAAGCTAACCGCACTAAGCTACCCACAATTGCCATTAAGCTAAGGCTAGTCTAGACTGAAAATGCCTTTCAGTTTAGCCATTACAGACAGTTTTAATCTGTTTTGCTCCTAGTATTAACTGAAGATGCTGCGAAGTTTAGAATATTGGGTTTACAGCTGTGAAGCATATGAAAAATCGCGGTCATCTCGTTTCCAAGGAAGGTCACTGTTCGAAGTAGTTTCTTTAAAGTACCAAATTGAAATAATAAAACCTGCTTGAACGGAGAGATAAGTAATCGAGAGGAATCGTAATTCCATGTTTCTATACATCTGAATTACAGCAGTAAAGGAGAACTTAAGGTACGTTTTTTAGTTGGCTAACAAACTCAAGTCGGCTGGAAGGAACTACAAGAGTATCTTACACACATCAACACACTCTTAACAACCGTATGTTACGAGTTTTACACTCTTGCTCAGATATAGGAGATAAAATTAAACTCTGTATTAAACATGTACAAGCTAGCATCAACAGCCAACCATGTGTGGCAACGAAAAACAGCTGGAATTGACTTTTTATACATTATAAGCGGTGACCGTGTAACAAACTCCTGTTGAAATCACGATATCTTGTTCTGAAACTTATTCATTGAGGCGAACTCGAATGATGTTGTTCAGCTAACAGGAATTAAAGTAACTGAGGCAATAATACGGCATCTATATAATGGAACTAGTCCTATATCTATTGAAGAACAATGAGTGGCTTAAAATTGGTGAGAACCGAAAGATAATCGCAAGCGAAGACAACACTTCTTTACTGCCTTTACAGCTATATTTAGTCTGTTATCTTATCAGTGTAGAGATCAGCGCTCATTTCACAACACATGCAGTGAATTATGAACCGTAAAGAAACTATTATTTAATTCATATTGAAATAATGAGTTCAGGTTCAGTATATAAATTCTTGGTTTCTGCGGGATCATGCTCAACAACGATTAACACGTAGAAAAAGAGTCTTCGCTTATTCAGCAATATTGTTGGAAGGCTTGTTTTGAAGTGATTGGAATACAGATACATTATTTGCACCTGAACTTGGAAAAACAAACATGCAAACAAACATAGCAAACAAACTTGGCAGTAATTCTTTAAAATGAGGAAAACTTTGTCTATGCATTTGTTTTTGGGTTCTGGGATAGTAAGCCATATCTTAAGATTCTATCCGATTTACCGCGGAGGTTTAAAAACACTATAAAAATACATACTCTAGGTGAGACAAAGTCACTTATTAAATGCAGTTTTTTTGCTACGAAATGATGTCCTAATGTTGACTTAATTCAAAAATAATTGTCAGCCTTCAAAATCAGTAAAGTATTTTGGGGGATTGTTTTTCTAAGTAAGGACATCGATTACTTGGCGAACAGCTCAACTGTAAAACTCAAACTGGTAATGTAACTTTCAATTTTCTTGACTGTATCATTCTCAATCTAATTCTAACACATTCTTTATCATCATAATTATGATGACGAACCTAAAATACTGTTCGCTGGAAATGTAGCTGCTGTTATCTATTTGTAGTTGATTTGGTTGATTTAATTATTCTGCTTCAAACCAAAGATCATTTGGGGTTTTCCTGACAAAATGCATTTGCCAAAAACTTAGCATGAGACAATGATAAAGTGTCACTTACTTTTATGTTTCAAATTAAATTATTCAGTCTTAATATTTCTTGTGGACACTTTCACAGAAGAGTTTTCTTCGCCAGTGTTAAGTTTTAGGAAATGTATTCACAAGAGCTGCGCTAGAGAGAGTCCAAATTCAAATCGGCTTGCTTGTATTATTTTCCAAATTAAACAAATTAGCCGAGCAATTCATCCTCGCAGTTATGCGAAATTGCTTCATTTGAGGAAGGGCGGGTTATCTATTAATTCGTTTACTGCCTCATTGTAAATGCATTGTTTGAAAGCACATGCTCAAGAGCTTTGGGCAATCACAAACCTCAACCCGCTGCCCCGATCCGTTAATACAACTCTCAAGAGCAAGACCATCAAGTCAAAAATCGCGTTCATTACCGTGAGAAACAAAATAATGTGCTTTTGCAAAGCTTTTCAATTCGATTTGCATTTTCTTTGAGTGGTTTTCCGTGATCACTGATTTTCAACTCCAACACAACAAGTAGTCCTTCAGGAACAATAGAATACAGCTAATTTTGTGTGGAAATCACATTGTGGGTTCAAAGAAGAAAGCAAGGAAAACTTTTAAATTTACGTAATCCTGTAATCTCTGGAAAGTGTTCATTTAAGAATTTCAATTATTATTTTTATTTGGAGTCGTCCATCCACACATGCATTGTCTCTTCACCCAAAATTTAAACTGCTTTTGATCAGGAAATAAAGGATTTATTAATTTGTTTCAAAATTACTCGACGGACTCAAAGTTGACGATAATGCAATGAGCGAAGTATTCGCTTCAGAAAGATCTACCTTTTTGTCCGAGCACCGAATATTTAAGTTGTTCGACTTTCTATTGAAACCTGAATAGTGAAGTCTTGAGTAAAACCATTCCTTACACCTTTGAGGAGTCTTAAGCAAACAATTTTGTACTTACTCATCAACAAAGGTAATTAATAACCATTAGGATAATAATAATATCAAAAGTTGGAAAATAGTACGTTAGAAAAGATTCTCTCACTTTATCTGTACAATGCATAGAAATTACGTTATGAACAGCAACTTAAACCCACGCTTATTTGTTGAATGGTGTTTTTACGGAATGGCTTTCCATCGAGCTGTTTTTATGCTCTCATTTTATAGGATTTTCGTTGAGGTAAAACCGTACACTGTATATAGAAAGAGAGTTGTGTTCTGATTGTTCCGAAAAACAAAGATAACTGTATTTCAAGGTGGGATGGAAAACCTCTGCAATCTAAGCACGTAACAAGAGCATAGAATTGTACGCACGAATTATAACACGAATATTGCATGAAATATAGAATGGATAAATTCCAATCTGTTATGGTCTGAAGCCAGCTTAGTAAACGAAGTGCTTCATGAAACTCCGATTGTAATTGATTGAAGTTGTAATAAAATTAACATAAGTAAAGTCCTCACCAATAACGCTTTTATGGCTGTAAACTAGAACACCTAGAAGCCATAATATTATTTGTTCATGATCAAATTATCTTTTATACTGACTGAACACAGCAAAACAGTGATTATATGTATTTTCATTATCCTTTTGAGCATATGCGTTCCATCTGTCAAATTCCCAGGCTTCAAACGCGCGTCTATTTTCACTTGGTCTCAGTCAAACTTCAAGACAAAACGCGGAACCAGCCACAGATTCGATGTTTAACAAACTGTGATAAGAGTAACTAGTTTGGAGCCGCCATTGCAATATTATCGTGTGAAAATCGGACAAGTACTATTCCCAAAACCCCCACCGTGATTTTATTGAAAGCTCCCAGTAGGAGTCAGCCTTTCAATTTTAATTCTGTAGTCAGGTCTAGTACAATGGCAATTTATACTTCCATCCGAAAACAGCAATATCTTGATTAAATGTAAAATTGAATCAGGACCTTCTCGATATAGGCTCAGCTTTCTGGTTTGATCAAAACTTAATGCGATAACGACCAGTTATGTAATAAAACGGTAGCGATCAGTAGATTACGTTAAAAACGCCTCGCGTTTTTTGAATTATTTTGCTAAATTTTTAAACGACTAATTGCACGGCCTGGTAAAAGTTCAACTTGCTAACAAAACACAACTGCTCTTATGAGCGTGAACAATTTATTCAATAACTATATGCCCTGTACGCGAAAATACACAGACAGAAAATCAAATAATTATTTATAGTTTAAAATTACGATTTTTTAATATTCCCGTTCTTAAAGTGTCATTTATTTCGCGTTTAGTTTGAAAAGTGTCTATTACGTGAAATTTCGAAATGCTGCAACAAAACTGCTCTCTAATTTATTAAATTCTATTTATGGTGTTACATCTTGAAGTTTTACAAAGTCATAATCATCATTCTTTTCAAGTGAAAGCAACCGGTGAGAAAAAAGTTACAGCCTAATCTATTACTAAAGGTCACCTTTTCAAGCAATACCCTAGGTGGCCCCTTGTCCTAAGGACTTATGAAAAAAATCAAAAGGACAAAACAGCGCCATTGCGCATGTGCGAATCAATACATTTACACGACGGCAGCCACTTGACCAATCTTTTCTTCAAAACCGAGGATTGTTGGACAGGCAGTTCCGAGTTGTTCAAGGATGGTAAAGAAATTTACGTTTTCCATTGTCATCATACAAATAAATCATCAAGCAAAATGAAGTAATATTCGTTCATGTTTTAAGACTTTTGTGAAGACGCAGCCGAGACACACCTGTGTTATGGGAGATTCTTCTCATGGGGGGCTTGTTCCGATAGAAATATCACCCCAAACGGAAATCAGAAGAGTTAAGAAACTGATACACAAACAGGGCTGCGGGAGATAATGAAATCAGAATAATTTAAAGAGAATTCAATGTCATTTTCACCGGGAGTCGCCAAGGACGGCTTATTAACTGGCTAAGTCACACATGATTAATAATTTATCCGACTAAGGAACAATTGCCTAATTTATTTGGAATTATTTTTTCTGCCTGTGAGGAAACCTTGGATTGAATAATAGACCTACAGCTGCGACAGATTTTCATTCCATTTTCCTTGCCCGTTCAGTGTGTAATGATCTTAAAGAGATCTTAAGTCCTAACTACCAACAGAAAACGACCAAAACGTGCAGGCACAAGTTTAACACTGCAGAGCACCAAGCTCAGGACACCTTTGCAAAAATATCACAGGTATATATTTCACTCTTATCTCAGAATTACTCTGTACATGCTTACAATACTTTAAGTATAATTTAACGTATATTTTTTCGATATAAGATTGGAGGGAAATCAACAATTTGCGGCGAAAATTTAAGTCAGTTAAAGTAGGTTTGTACATTTTTAAAACGGTAGACTTTTTATACCGGTGAACAAGAAATTGATAGAAAGGTTTTTCTACTTGTGCGGTAAACTTTGGAATTAACTGTTTATCTATGTTGAGTTGGAAAAAGGTAAAAAAGAACACACTCGTTTTCTTGCCTTTTCGCAATAAGATAGTTTCGCCTGTGGAAAATTAGAACGGCTCATTTTCGCTACTTTATTTGCTGGGGAAATGAAAAAGGACCGCAAAGTACGTTATTTATTCACGATATTGAATTTCGCACGTCTGTAGATTTGTATCTTTTCCATCGCGTTTACCTATCTTAACAGGAAGGTCGGTCGAGAGTGTGACTTGCACAAAACTTTTTATCATTGTCAACGAAAAATTAGTAATGTAACATGTGATTTAGATATCTTAGGCAGGTTTACAGAGATAAAATAAACTCTCAATTAACTTAGCACTAAAGAAAATCCAGAGGCATTTCTAAATTCTTAGAATTGTCTAAATGTTCTCTTTAGAGGTCGGAATGTTTGATCTGTTTAATCGATTCTCTTACGATTATTTTATGACTATTTCGCTTGACATTGCGCCCCTTTCAAGTATAACTTTGACATTCTAAGTACAGTCAAAACTTTGGTATGAATTAATGTGAACGCCTTTAATTCCGGCTTATACACACATGAAAAGTAAAGGGAAAAAGTACATAAAATAACAACAACAACAATAACAGGAATGTTTTAAGACAGTAGAAGTTGGTTAATAACGCCGGGTATAGTTAACGATAATGTCTTTTTAGGACTCTGGCCCTGAGTTCGTATGTAAGCCAATTATATGTTGTGTTTCATCCCACAGTAGTGAGTGGGTATAAGGATGTCTCTACCGTTCAGCCACGTACCAAACGCGTCCCGTTTGCATAACCTTCCACCGGGATGCCGGGTTCTTAGTTGCCACGAAGCGCATAGTGTCCTGAGAAGCTGTTCGACCTACAGACTTCCAAACGGCTCTGTCGTGGCGCCGCTTGGTGGAGAGCTATACCAAGTCGTTGAACTGCCTTCGAGCTGTGACGAGCGGTGTTCTTTACGAGAGGCAAGTTATTCAATTCTATTTCGTTTCTCAGGTTTATTTGGGCTTAAGAAAACTTAGAAGATGCGGCTACAAAACGACAATGTGTTTTATGTTTTCGTAAAGCAAGAGAGATGGTATCGAGACACATTATAAGCATTAACGCCGAGTGAACAGATTTATCATGCCATCTGTGACTTAGAAAAAAACGTCCATTTGTGAATGAAAAACAAGCTATATAAATTTAGAAGAGGTAGGTTAACCTGACCACGGACATGGAAATACAAAAAAATGAGTCCTTACTCATTCATAAACAATATAAACCAGTTTTTGTTTAAGCGCTTGCCGTTTCCTTTTTGTTTTTAAGCCGCTATATAACCAATATTCTCTTAGCTTTTTAACGCGGTAGAACAGGATTACGATTTGACCCTGTGTATATTTCTGACTGATTATTTTCGCCCAGAAGTTACGTGATTCGGTTCCATTCTACCCACTAGACGGGAAAGGAACGGTTAAGCGGGTATTGCATGTTATCGACATCTAAAGACCGTTTCTTATCTTAAACGGTGATGATAAAATTAGATCATGCAAGGACAAAAATTAACTTCATCGACAGGCGACCACTGCGGATGAGATTTCAAAAATGGCCTTCTAAATTAGAGGTAATTTTGTTTCTCCTATTTCAATTGGGAGTTGCGTCTTCTAATAAATAATTCTTCATCTAATCGCTTCATTCGATGTACATACGTTTTATATATTTTTGAGAAAACGTTTCGCCATATTAAAACGCAATTATTTTCAGGTTTAGTTTTCAGCAAGGCGAGAACATGTTTTCCGGACTAGCTTTTAACATTGTATAATCAGAATTAGAAGCGACACGACGCAGTCCGAGTTCATAAACAAGGGTCAAAATTGGCCTTATATAATAATAACAAAACTGTTGGCAATTCAAGCTCTTCGTTGTCACTGAGCCGTTAGTTCAACCTAAGAAAAAGTAATGAGAGTAGAATGCTCGGCCATTAATTAAGACTTTAACTTCAAAAACAGTAAGTATGTAAAGTAAATATCTCACAAACGCCGATGCGTACCGACAAAGGAATTTATTTTCAGTATAGTGATACCCGGTTCTCATATGTTCAACTGTAAACGCAATTTATTTTATTGGAATATTCTGTCGCCAATGTACTAGTTTTCATTAACACTAGACTAAAACTTAAACTATTATTTCAGTATTTACACATATTTATGTTAACGCCCCAACACTGCAAGATTGGATCTAATAATAATTTATCCGCCGTTGCCTAGACTGCAATAATTAAGTAAAATATTTTGTTGTGAGGGGCGCAAGTGTACTGAAAATGAGATTACAGAGCAGAAAATATCATTAAATTTACACAGTACTGTGTGTACAAATGGTATAAAGAGTTATTACCATCTGTGCCAGTTCTCACACTTGATATATTTGTATCTCTATTTGCATCGTCCAAAAGCGGGATCACTGAAGAGCAAAAATAACCAACACACTGGGTAGATCAGTGTGTACCAATTTACCCACAGTCAAAGCTGTCTTCAAGAATCCCTCGTATTCTGATGATAATTTCCCAAAGAAAAAACCTGCTCTTCCAATGCAAAACAAATCGACACAATAAAGCGACCTGTTTCCTGGGAATCAAAATATTTAGCGGCTCCCATAGAAATCCAGAGAAGGAATTTACTATGCAGATATCCCGTGGAGTTCGTTATTGTTCTAATCTCCAGTCAAACCTGTGTAGCATTAATTTGTCATTATAACGTTGGGAGTTTGTAAACGAGCAATATCATAGAAAACCTGGTTAAATATGCACAAGTTCACGTCTACCTTCATCTGTTTCTTTAGATAATCAATCGGATATATTTTATTAGGTCCATAAACTGCTCAAGGAATAATTAGCCGCGATACGATGGCCTTTAGATACGAATGTCAAAACCGAAAGAACCACTCAACCAAACAATGTCTGTCAAAACATGTGAAATAAGTTGGTTAAAGCCTGAATGAAAAAGCGGAGGGATGGATTCCTTCTTGTTTTAAAATTAAAACATTGACCATTCACGATTCTTTAGCAACGCTTTGGGGTTGCAGAGGGTGGGTCACGAACTTCAGTTAGTTTGGGTTCAAATATTCTGTAGCAATTGGGTGATACTATTCTGTTTCTATGTGTCTGTCTGTCTGTCTATCTGTCCGTCTGTCCGTCTATCTGTCCGTCTGTCTGTCTGTCTGTCTATCTGTCTGTCTGTCTGTCTGTCTGTCTGTCTGTCTATCTGTCCGTCTGTCTGTCTGTCTGTCTGTCTGTTCGTGTGAGAGCAGTTTCAGTTTCTGTCTATCTTCATCTCTCTCATTCAAGCTATTAAAGTTGACATGACGATAAAAGCTAGTAAAATATTCTTGTTTCTATAGAAAAACTAAAGTGAAGAGCTCCTGCAAACCACTCTGTTTTACTCCACTTTGAAGAACGAGTAATTGCACCACCCAAAAATTACTTAACATAGAAAACACACCCAGAGAATAACTTAAAACAACATAACTTCCTCTCAGGATTCCATCATTTCATCTGAGTCCAACTTAGAATCATTGTTGAAAAGTTACTTTGTCGATTATGAAACTTGCTATTTCAAACTTGGAGACGTGCAGTTATAAATCATTTCAACGAGGGCACAAAACACTGACTGAATGATAGTAACTTTTTCGTGTCTTTATAGGTACATGGAAGTGCAACCTATCCCGTTCAACCGGCGCCTGATAGCTCCCCATTTCTCGGAAGCGAATGGCTGAAGTATCGCCAAGCATCAGAGCAGCTCAAGTCAGACGAAGTGGCGCGTTATGAACGAAGACAACTAGCCGTTCCGTGCCCCCAAATGCCCGTATTTTACACAGGTAACTACACAGTAAACTACAGTTAACCGTAGTTTTGAACCTTAATACCACAATCGGCTGAAAAGTGGTAAAAACTATCTAATGGCATAATTGATCAACACGAACTCATATATTCTACTCTTCTTGTGCAGTATGTTTTATGTTTAAACGAATTTTAACACACTAGTTCGACAAACAGAGAAATAAGATGTACACTGTATAATAATCCACAACGAAGTACTACTCCATAGATTGCAATAAACACGACAAAGAAAACTTGTTTGTTTCATAATAGCGTAGCGCAACATTTTTTGCTCTTGCTAAGCAAGATAAGTGCATTGGTTTCATAGTGAGGTTTTAGCATCAAATTCTTATTCAGTGTGTATAAATCAATGCTATAAAATCTAACAAAAAATACTTGTTTATGTTGAGGGTCTTCCATTAAATTCAAACGCAATTTTCATTTAGTCAAGACGATTGAGAAGCAATTGCAAGTATGCGAAAATCAGCTGCGTTTCAACTTTCAATATGGTTAAAGCTTCTGCTATGTCCCATGTTATAGCATTGTACAAATCTCTTACGCCGCTCAATCTCAGAATATATCTTAAGAGGCCGGAACTAAAAGATTGAAAAGAAATGCTCAAAACGATTACTGAGACGGCAGCAAATGCTTTTAACCTGATGCATGAAAGGAGAAATATCAGGCAATTAGATTAGATGATCATAAATTATAAGAAACCTTACAAGAACGTTTAGTATTAAAATCGCAAAATAATGAAATTTTTACTTATCCAAGTGTATCTTTCTGACTCTCTTTTGCTTATGGAATATTTTGGCAGTCTCTCTCTCTCTATATATATTTCGTGTGTCATCTTAAAGGGTTCGGTTCTATTTCACTGGGAGAAAACAATGGGCGACTGCGTTCAAACAAGTGTTGTTAACAAATTTTAGATAACTGATAAGTGAGAAAATCGATGATTTTTCTTCCGTAATTTGAGTTCGTTCTTTTACTAGGCATTAGCGTAAACTAGTATTCAAAATTTGGCATTTTAAAAGCAAACTCGATACGAGTATTTTTTATTATTAAAAGGGGTAATTGTAATTAGTATTGAAACACGTCGAGAGTTGTCGAGGAAAGACGAAAAAGTGCAAATTAAAATGGCACAAGAAACTATACGTTTGATTGTAATGGTTTCCTGAAGTTGGAATAAATGTATAAAACTCCAAGATTTAGTGAGTCTAAAATCGATGTTGGGCGGAAAACTACAAACGATAATTATAACTTTGTAAACAATCATTCATCGCTGAACATTTGAATGCTCAACTTTCTATAAGTTTCCTTGCGTTCAGATTTGCGCTGTCACTGTACAGGAAGCAAAATTAACTTTTAATGAGAATCGGGTTAAGATTTAGCATTGATGGGTTTTCCGGAAGGGCGGCTTTGAATATATGTGTAACGAGTCAAGTCATAATATCAAAGTTTGAAGTATCAAAAATAAATCAAAAGTTAAATAGGCGGCGTACGGATAATTTTTTATTTGGTGTTTATGGTATAACTATCAACAGATTAGAACTACTAGCACGGATAATATTTAGAACGGGGGAGATAAAAAGATATCTTCTAAAATAAGTTGAGCTGATGATTTCAAATCGTGGGATATGATATTCACTTGAAATACTTCAATACAGAGAGACTCAAAGGAAACTTAAGTTATCTGATTTCTATCTTTCACACAAACTAGCTGTAATACGTAAACGCAGGAAGAACTATACGAGTTATGAATAGATTTAAATTTAACAAGGTGTGTTGTATTAGTAAAGGTGTTAAAATCGTTTAATCGCTTGAATTTTTAATGAAATTTATGACCAAGGTGAATGGTAGCCTGAAAACCCGGAAATGTATCTCAATCTATAATTTTGATTACTGTTCGCCAATAAAAGCCTTGCATTGTTTAAAGAAGTGAACAAGCCAAATGTCATTAAAATGCGTTTAGTTTGCTTTCAAAAGATAAATGCGCTCTTCAGTTGTACATACTGTGTCTCTGTAGTTTGTTTAAATCACACAACTGCGAGTTAATTGAATTATGATCTTGTGTTGCAGGTGGTCGCGTCTGTACTTGTCAATATTGCATTGCCTCGATGTATCCCGACAGCCTTCACGCGCCGCACTCCAGTCCGTCAAAGGAAGAAATTATCGGCAGATTGAAGCAAGAGCGCTTCTCGCCGGCATTAAAAATGGGTAATGCTTCATCTACACCGAGCGGATTTTCTTTCAATCTTTCCCTCACAGCTCCGCCAGTACCGCTTACGGCGGATGAGCAACGAAGAGTAAAGATGAAGAGATTTCAGTGCATGCATTGTGAAAAATCGTTCGGGAAGTCCTCGCACCTTCGTGATCACATCCGAACCCACACTGGTGACAGGCCGTTTCGTTGCCAGTACTGTAACAAAGCATTTACCCAATACTCGAACCTTAGAACTCATACGCGAATTCACACCGGCGAGAAACCCTTCCGCTGTCAGCATTGTAACAAGAGCTTTACGCAGGCTGTCACGCTGCGAAGTCACACTCGCACACACTCGGGTGACAAACCCTATAACTGTAAAAGATGTAGCAAGTCCTTCGCCTGTTTCTCGGGCCTAAAGGGTCACGTTAGAATCCACGGGGACACAGAAAGTGTCAGTGACTTAGAAGAGGAATATACCTCTTAAAAATGTTTTTTGAAACTTTACTAAAATAAAGTGTAATAAATCCCTAAAATAGGATAGTTACAGGCCTACATGGCTACATACAGAGACTGCGAAGCCATACATCCACTGCATGGCTCTTAATAAAACTTGCCACAAACTTTGTGCCCCGCCAGTCTGTACACAGCCACATATAGAACAAGGAACGGAATGAAGATTGGTTGAGAAATAGAGTCAGCGATGAAATATAAACGACTCTTCTATTCTGATGTTAGTAGCCATAAAAATTCAGAGACTATAGCAAATGTTTTTAAAATTTCCTTGGTTATCAGCCCAAATATTTGGGGTAAAAAGGAGAATTGTTTGAAGGAAGAAACAAAGCTTTGTATAGGCAACAAACAGTATAATACCATATTAGGGGTGGACCATTTGATATCGTGTTGGGGGGGGGGGGAGTGGAAAAATAATTTTGTTGCAAATTCTTTCTTTCGTACATTTGATTGGGGGATGAAATCAGTGTGCGTTTAAAATGCTTTAACAGATTTGTAAGGTAGACTCTTGTGAGCTGCATTTCCTGCTTTGCGAGAGAATTTTGATGAACTGAACTCAATTACAATTAGATATTGTATATAACTGTCTCAATATATATAATAAAAGCAGATCGAAATCAATTTAACTGTCTCATAGTGGTAATATCAAGAATTTAGTGTCCTTGTTTACATTTAACATGAATTCTAAACCGCATTGTGATCAGGGTTATACTCATATATGCCCCTTGATCAATATGACTTTGAGAGAAATCGTTTAATATTGTGTGTCTGTAGATATATGGGGGAGGGGGGGGGGGGAGGTTATGTCGGAAACTGGGGTCACATTCCATGTATAATGTGATTGATGTGAGAAGTGGTTA